>CM012444.1:8416229-8631229 GCA_003999625.1 Oryzias javanicus | reverse complement strand
TGGAATCAGTGTCAGCTAGTAAACTGCATGTTATCAGTTCAATGTACAAAAATGAGCACAGAACCGGATTTATCCCCCTCCCCTTTCACCTGATTTCAACTTTAGACTTAAGTACAGAGTGGTGGGAGCTCACTGCGTCGTTATTTAGTTCTATTTACTATATTTTATGCTTTTCACAACGTTTATCTACATGTCTATGCTTTAGAAATGTTAGGAAATTACATCAAACATTACAAAGTGGCCCATCTGTGGTTGAGTTTTGCTTTAAATAACTTGTTTGTTCTTTAATGCTCATAGCAACACACCTCTTAAGATGAAAATACTGGCAGTAACTTTGACTTGCCACGTCTTAGATTGGCTGTTTTGGAACATATTCTTTTCCGCCACAAATCCATAAATATACACTTGTCAGAGATTTTCAGGCTAGATCGATTGTGTCACGCAGCGAACAGACCTCATTAACCAGGTGTAATCCACTTGGGAAAGAAGGTCACTCATCTATGGGAATTGCTCAGTAGTGTTGACCAGAAGTGCAGTTCAGTGTGCTGATTCTCCAAAGTGGACTGTAAAAAGAAAAACATATGCGTGTGTCTGTCTGTCATCTGTGATGATCTGTTGCTTTATTTTTGTCTAGATTCCCCCCTTTGTGTGATTAGAAACTTGATAAGCTTTTGTCAGTCTTTTATTCTGCTAGAATAGCTGGTGTCTGTGCAAACAGGTGGTTTTCAATGATGATATACACCGCCTTTGTATTAATGAAAATTCAGCCCACGTTGTGTTTGACAGTTGGAACTCAGTCCAGGTTAAAGCCAGTCGAGCAGCTTCTATAGTTGATGATACATTTTAGAATGAATGAATGCATGTTGCATCTGGTGAAGGAAACCACCCCTTCTATTTGGGAAAAAGTCTCATTCTGTGCTACTTAAGCTCACATTCCTCCATTTGTTGACCTTTGACCCGTGCTGTCCCTTTGCTTGTCTAGCTGGGGAAACAGACGACCCTCCAAGAATCCCGGCCAACCCAGTGATTAATGGTAATGTGGCCATGGCAGATGGACACAACAATACAGAAGAGGATATGGAAGATGGTAAGACCCAAACACAAAACACTAGAATGGTTTTATTTCAGTCTTGTTTAAATATAGGAATACAGTTCAGGAACATTAACGTTTGTTGGTTTATTTATTTTCATTGCATGTAACAGTCAAACGTTTATTTATGATTCTAATTTTTTTTTACTTAACATGCAGACCCAGTGCTTACATTTAGAAATGAATCTGTAATACTCTGATATGTGAGATTTGTTCCCAAAGTAGTATCGGTGATGCTTCTTATTTTCAAAGGAAGTATAAAACTTGGATAAAACTTTGGTCGGACACACAACTTTGCTAGTTTAAATGATATTTATTGTCCCATGTGGTGTTAACATAGGAGGACCTGCTCTTCTTAATTCTCTCCTCATCCTCTGGCAGACACCAGCTGGAGGTCGGAAGCGACTTTCCGGTTTGTGGTGGAGCGGTTCAGCCGCCTGAGTGAGTCGGTGCTCAGCCCGTCCTGCTTTGTACGGAACCTCCCCTGGAAAATAATGGTGATGCCACGGTTCTACCCCGACCGACCCCATCAGAAGAGCGTGGGCTTCTTTCTGCAGTGCAATGCAGAGTCTGACTCCACGTAAGTGTCTTTGTGTGTGAGGAGGTTCAGAAGAATAACTGATAACTTTGGAGTGTCTTGTTTTTACTAATTTAAAATGTATTTATAAGGTTAAGCAGGAAGCTCCATGGATTGTGTTTGCAGCTAGAGAGGTGGTGGAATGAAGGTTAGACGCAGCAAGATGGAGTACATGTGTCTTAATGAGAGTGGCCTAAGTGGAAGAGTGAGGTTACAGGGAGAAGAGATAGCAAAGTGGAGGATTTAAAGTATCTAGGGTCCAGAGTGATGGAGAAGAAGTGAAAAAAGAGTGCAGGGAGGTTGGACTGGCTGGAGATACGATGTGTGATAGAAAAGTTTCAGCTCAAATGTAATGAAAGGTGTGATGAGAGCAGCTACATTGTTCACCTTAGAGACGGTGAGGAAAAGACACAAAGCAGAGTTGGAGGTAGCAGAGATGAAGACACTGAGATTCTCTTTGGGAGTGACCAGGATGGATAGGATCAAGATTGAGTCCATCAGAGGGGCAGCACATGTTAAACTGATATGGTTCAGACATGTCCAGAGGAGAGACGGTGAAGATATTGGTAAAAGGATGCAGAGTCTAGAGGTGTCAGGCAAGAGGTCTAGAGGAAGACCAAAGAGGTTTCTGGATGCAGTGAAGGAAAACTCGCAGAAGACAGGGTTAGATGGAGAAAGCTGAGTTTTTTTTCTTAATAAACTAAAGCTTTATAAATAAACCTGTTCTTACAGGATCATTAAAGAAAATCCTGTTAAAATGTTGCTTCTGGTTGTTATTTCAAAATGATTGTGTTAATTCAAATGTATGTTTTGGGTTTCAGGTCATGGTCTTGCCACGCTCAGGCCATGCTGAAGATCATCAACTACAAAGACGACGAGAAGTCGTTCAGTCGCAGAATCAGTCACCTGTTCTTCCACAAAGAGAACGACTGGGGTTTCTCCAACTTCATGTCCTGGAGTGTGAGTGACGCAATGCATCACGCTTTAGGAAAAGTTTAGAAATATGAAGTTAAATGGAGCAGAGATTGTCTGATCCAAACTTTTTATATTTATTTGTCTGGATGTTATGAATACTCATAATGATAGCAGTTGTTTCTCCTGTTAATTGAATGAATGTTGGTTTTCAGGATGTGACCGATCCAGAAAGGGGTTTCATTGAAGACGATAAAGTCACGTTTGAAGTCTATGTCCAGGCTGACGCTCCACACGGAGTGGCGTACGTGTTAATCTACAATTTACTTTTTTCAAATAAGACTTATTTTTTAATCTACAAATCTAACCCTTTTTGTCCCTCTAAAACCAGCTGGGACTCTAAGAAACACACTGGCTATGTGGGCCTAAAGAACCAGGGAGCGACCTGCTACATGAACAGCCTCCTTCAGACGCTTTTCTTCACTAACCAACTACGGCGGGTACGACTTCACTTAGACTTTTGAATTATTTGCACTTTTTTTTTTTTATATATTTACTGAATGTATCAGTTTTTTTCTCTCTCATATAAAGATAAAACATAAAAAATGTTTGAACTTAATAACCAATTTTACAATTTCAACAATTTAAATCTGAGGCTTATTGGTTAGTATATGCTTTAATGCATTATTTTTTAAGTTTATTCACGCGTTGGTTACTGAGAGAGTTTAAAAACTTTTTTTACCTGCTTTCTTTTCCAATGGCGGTGGCCAGATGCAGGACAGAAGGCAGATCGAGACTCGTTCCAAAGAGCGTTCCACTGGCGCTGCAGAGGGTTTTCTACGAGCTGCAGCACAGCGACAAGCCAGTTGGAACCAAGAAACTCACAAAGTCTTTTGGGTAATTTTTTTTTCTCCTTTAATCTTTGTCCAAAAGGAATCATGAGTATTTAAACACAAAGATGAGGAAAAAGTGTAATAAATCATGTTTTTTAGTGATATTGATTTCTCACATATTCAACATCGTTTTTGTGGTTTATGTTTTAACTGTTTACTAGATGATGGGTGTTTTTTTTTTTTGCATAAAATGCAGCTATCCTCTCTTTTTTCTAACTTTCTTCTTTCTCTCCATTCTTGTCATATAATTTTTTTTTTTTTTTTTTAAATGGTTCATTTTTTTCACTGTCTGACCTCTGTTAAAAAATGGTCTTTTCAAACAAGTGAGGTGTTTATGGGAAATTTAGCGAATTCTCTCCAAATCATTAATTGATAGGAAGCAAATAAGAATGTATGAAGCTTTATTTTTTATTTGGTTTTTACCCTGCAACTGAACTTTAATAGTTATTTAGAGCCACGTGTGAACCATTAAAGTTCAAACTTGTGATCTGAAAATGGAAATGACGTTTAGTTGCACAAACTGACCGCGCATCTGACTTGTGTGTGTGTGTCTTGCTTGAAGGTGGGAAACACTCGACAGCTTCATGCAGCATGACGTTCAGGAGCTTTGCAGAGTGGTGAGTCCTCTTATCTGTGCCCAGAAACGTGTCAGATTGATGCAAACTGATCTGCAAAATGTTAATATGTTCCAGCTGTTAGACAATGTGGAGAACAAAATGAAAGGAACTTGTGTTGAGGGAACGATCCCCAAACTCTTTAGAGGAAAGATGGTGGTAAGATTTTCACCTTTTTTTTCTGTCTACTTTTCACATATTTTCATGCATTTTAAATTGTTGCTTTATTGTTAAATTAAGACAATTTTTATCAAAATTTGGCGAACCTGGGTTCCCTTTTTTTATGCTCACAAGTTTTGTTTTAAATTGTAAAGTGAGATTAAGTTGACTAGGATGTCTAATAATTCTCGTATTGTTTGCCTTTTCCAGTCATACATTCAGTGCAAGCATGTGGACTACCGGTCTGAACGGATCGAGGACTACTATGACATTCAGCTTAGCATAAAAGGAAAGAAAAACAGTAAGTAGAAGATTGGTAGAAAGTTAGTTTTAATCGTAATATGTGACATTACAATCAGTCGTCTTGGGTTGCTGATTTTTGGGCTGGAAAGTCGATGGATTTATGACATGGATTTAGGGAAGTACCTAAAAAACATTTGGATTAACTTAATTTGAACTGTGTTTTTTTTTCCCCCAACACAAAAAATGTACCCTGTAAAGTACTACTTTTAAATGAATTTGTCAGTTTCGCTTTAAGTTCCTAAATCCTCTGAATTGTATGCCTTTTCTCCCTCCAGTTTTTGAGTCTTTCAAAGATTATGTTGCAACCGAGCAGTTAGATGGAGACAACAAATACGATGCAGGAGAGCACGGCCTTCAGGTGAGCCGTGGTAGAAGGAAATTAATGTTTTTGAGTTTTTTTTTTTCCTACTAGGGCTGGGTTTGGCCAATAATGTCCAGAATTGATTCAGATTTTCTTAGATTCTTTCGATGTTTTCAATGCAATTGAAGTCAGTTTTAAGTTAAGAGGGTTTACACATTTAGACAGATTTCTTTAGAAATGCATCAATAATCTATATGTTTTGAAGATTTTCCAAATTAATCTGAAACTGTTCACATACTGTAAAATTACTAGTGAAATAATTCTATTGTTAACATCATACAGTGTTACATGGATTCTCAAACAGAGAAGCTCCAACATTTGTTCTTCCTCTCCTGGAGGGCGTTTCAGTTTGACCACTAGGTGGTGATCGCACTACAGCATCACACCTTATACACCTTATATTTTAGACCACAAATGGTTACTTTAAAATATTTTCTTGAAAGAGTTTGGAAAATTCATGCCTGTGAGTTTATAAAGATATTCATTTAGTCGTCGATGTATGTTTAGGTCGACTGAGCGTTGGCATTAGCCGTAGTATGGGAAATCCTATTAAATGTTAGCATCAAGCTAGCTGACTTCAGCTTTATGCGGTACATCGAGCTCCACTTTTATTGATCGATTGTCGATCTATTAAGCTTACATCACTTTATATCAATTAATCCATTTTATCAACCCAGCCCCGGTTTACCTACTATTGTACATTGATGTGTAATTTAAAAGGTGTTTGTTTCTGATTACAATTGAATGATGGAACTTCTTTAAAAATAGTTTTAAAAAACATTTTTTTTAAATAAAGAGCTTTTGTAATTTTTTCAGTTGTCTTCAAGCTGTTTTTTCATGTGTGCAACTTTCTGACCACACAATGTCCGTTTATGCTGCAGGAAGCGGAGAAAGGTGTAAAGTTCCTGACCTTTCCTCCGATCCTCCACCCTGCAGCTGATGAGATTCATGTATGATCCACAGACTGACCAAAACATCAAGATTAATGACAGGTAGAACAAACGCCGTCAGACTTTCCCTTACACGCTTTCAACTTTCACTTTTCTTCCCGTTTTGTGTGTCGCCTAAAAATAAGCCTTCTCTGTCCTCGATGATTATTGCCCTCAACAACCGCCACAGTGTCAGTGGCTTAAAAATAAGTTAAAAAAAGACTTTCTTTGCACGTTAGCCCCGTGTTGGTCAGTATCTGCAAATGTTTGTTTGTTACGTTCAGCTTTATGTTTACAGAAGAAGGGTAAATGTTTATGAAGAACTTTAAATTCCCGTTTTTAAAGCAGCTCACACTCTGGATATCAGATTATCGACACATTGGACACAAAGTTTGGTAAAATTGCAGCATAGTAACCTGCAAGTAAAATAGTAAAATCGTAAGTCATCTTTTTTGGTTGCGCTGATTTGCAGTTTTTTTCCCAGTGTAATTCTACATTTTTACTTTTTTTTTTTTTTAATAAAGCTCACTGTGTTCTGTGTCCTTATTGGCTGTTGACCTTGTCAATCAATCTCAACAGGTTTGAGTTTCCAGATCAGTTACCTCTGGATGAGTTCCTTCAAAAGCCAGACTCAAAAGATCCGGCAAACTACATCCTCCATGCAGTCTTGGTGCACAGTGGGGACAACCACGGCGGGCACTATGTCGTCTACCTTAACCCCAAAGGAGATGGTAAAGTGAGTGCCAAGGAACCAATAGTGAGATCACATTTTTTTTAAATCCTTCTTTTTCTAATCATTATTTTGGGTGCATGACTTTACAGTAGCTGGGGTTAAAGTTTTCTGTCTTTTGACTAATGCTATAATTGGGATTGTTTTTGCTAAAATGCCTTAAAGTCTCTTTCTGTTGTATTTGGCATCTTTGACTTTCAAGTTTTAATTTTAAATGGACTTTTAATAAACCATTTTGTCATTTAACCATTTCTTGATGTTTTTTGTGCTCCTGCTTCTTCCTCAGTGGTGTAAGTTTGATGATGACGTTGTGTCACGGTGCACCAAGGAAGAGGCTATAGAGCATAACTATGGCGGACACGACGATGACCTCTCCGTCCGCCACTGCACCAACGCTTACATGTTGGTCTACATCCGAGAGTCCAAGCTCAGTAAGTGACTTGAAAGGAAGTGAATGGGTTTTTAAAACGTCTAGAAGTCAGAAATTCTCCTCGTTCTTGGGTGTATTTATTCATGTCTGACGTCACAGGCGAGGTCCTCCAACCGCTGACCGACGTGGACATCCCGCCTCAGCTTGTAGAGCGCCTTCAGGAGGAGAAGAGGGTGGAGGCGCAGAAGAGGAAGGAGCGCCAGGAGGCTCACCTCTACATGCAGGTCCAGGTAGGAACAGGAAGTAGTTTACAGTCAGAGCGGTATAGGGTTTCAGACAGACCATTTGTGCAATACATGTACACATGGGTGGAAGTTTGTGTTTTAAAATAACAAAGTTGCCTGGAAAAGTTGGAGTGATGGATTGAAACTGAAAGGCTGCACAGAATGTGCAAGGATTGGTTGATAACAGTTCAAACTTTGTGGGCTGCTGGCTGGCTTGATTTCTGACTTTTGATACCAAAACACACCTGAATTCTCTCCATTTCCAAAATGAATTCAGTTTTGTGTTTCTGTTGGTGCTGGGCGATATGGAAAAAAAAGTATATCACAATATAAAGTATTTTATATCACGATATAGGACAATAAAGTATATTTTCAGCTATTCTCTGAAAAAAATGCCTGATGTTGCGGCAGTTTTGGTGAAAAGCTGCGACAAAAGTTGCAATGTTTTTAATATAATCTTGTTTTGAAAAGCGCTTAAATAATGTTAATTATGAAATAAACTTCACAATCTCATATTCCAACTCTTTATTGTGACAGATGCACTAGGAAAATACATAATCACTATATACAATGTTGTTGTACTGTCTTTTAACTAGAACAGAACTGTCAAACACAAATGGAACTTTTGGTCCTCTCTGTTCACAATAACACAAATATTTGTATGTTGATTTAAACAAACTTTAGAATAAAATGAAATTTTCCAGTGAAAAACTATGAATTAAAAAAAACGGCATAATCAGATTATTCCTCAGATTTCAATGTTCTCCACAGAAAGTGGAAAGGTTCAAAATTTCCAGTCTTTCTGTGTCTTTCTTTCATATTCATGTTGTGTAGCAGCTGTGCGCCGCACAATACGACAGACCGCTCCGCACCTGCACCCCACCGCGCCGCGTGCACGTTTGCGTGCAGCACACCTTCATGCCGCCGCGTGCACGTTTGCGCGCCGCACAACTCCACTGCGCCGTGTGTGGGTTTGCACGCCGCGCACCTCGACTCCCCGCACCGCCACCACCGTTCGTGCGTGTCTTGAAAAGAAAAACAAGAGAGTATTAAAGAGATGACAAAAGAGAGCACGACTCTCTGTAAGGACTCAGAAGGGAAACGGTCACGAAGCTGCGTCGTCATCCATGACTGTTGTCACGGTAGATTGGGTAAAGTTGCGGTGAAAATAAAAAGTTGCAGGGTGCGCAACAAATTGTGCGAAATTCTGGAGGGTCTGATTATATTTAGTATTAATATATTTGGCGTAATAATTGATCAAAGTAGCTTAGCAACGATATAACGATAGAGGAGAAATGCCACACCTTTCTATTGCTCACGCGATATATATTGTCATATCGCCCAGTACTACTGTTAAAGTTTACTCAAACTTGAGGAAGGGAAACTAGTTCTTGTTGGTTAGAATTTAAAAAAACACAAAAAAGGGATAAAAACAAGCTTATTCTTAGCTATTGACTGACGGAGGTCAGTAAACTTGTTTTGTTTCTGTAGTCCTTCCTTGGTTTAGCTTTTTTGGCCTTAGTGTTTTTACATGCTTGTAAATTTTAATTTTTTACAGTGCGTTGTGTTCTGCATTCTGATTGGCTGTAAACTATTGTCATTCAGTCTCCGTCCCAGGTTTTCTGTACTGTATAGACCACCTGATGTTACAGCGCCTTTGTGATCGCCTTCTCCTATCAGTTTGGGAGCCAAATTGTAAAAGTTAAACAAAGATCACTGCTGCTGGAGATCTTGTACTGCTTTCGATCAGTTGCCTCCTTGTTGTCGACAAGACAAAATACAGAGCTGCAGGGTTTGCCATAGATCAGAACCCACGTCTGGTGTCTTTTCTAATAGTCTCCCTCCTACCGACACACAAACACAACATAAGGATTTTTGTATTCATTCTGTAAAACTGATCTATTTTTCTTTAAAGGTTTGAACTGTGTGAGTTTAAACAACAGAGAAAAAGGGATTAGGTGTTTTTTGAGGAGTTTACAGCCATAAAACATCTATAGTTATTGCAAAAAATTTAAATAAATACTTTGTGGATTTAGTTTTTTGCAGCTAATTTTTAGAATGCAACTCTCACGATAAACCAAAAGACTACTTTGTTTTCTAAAGGACAGGGAGGTATGGAAATGTTTTCTCTTGTCCAACATAACTTTAATCATCCCTAGGATCTACAGGATTCCTTTTCTTTTGTATCCTAGAATTAAACGATCATCTGTGGGTGCTTTTCCCTTTAGTTCCTCTGTACTGCCCATTAGTTTAAAAAGAAGCAGATTTGGATTGTTAAATATAAGTGTCTGTACGCATGTGTGATGTTTATGTCAGTTTCAAACTGTGCTGGAAGCTCTGCGACCGTCGTTCTGAAATGTAAAGCTGCTCTTTCGTCAAACATCATCAAAGGTCTGCCGGGTTGGATCACAACACACTTATAATTGGTCTGAGAGTTACTTTGATTGTGCACTGCAGGTGTGTGGAGACGGAATAAATACAGAAATGCAAGAAAACTGCTTTAAAAAGATTTTCCCTAAAGATCCGATAGATGTGACGTAAAAATCAATGGAACTCGCCAATGTGAGGCAGTTTCAAATAAAGATAATTGATTTGATGTTTTTCAGCTTTGGAGCTAACAAAATTGATCTCATACATCACGTACTGTTGATCCTGTCAATTTCAATTATTGTCCAAACTACACATTAATTTTACTTCATGATAAAAAAGATGTTCTGCTGTTTTTTTTTTTTTTTTTTTTGCATCTTTAAGTGAACCAGAACATAGGAAAAAACACAACCACCCAGTATTTTTGTTCATCTTCATACAAAGCCTGCATTGCTGGATCGCCTTTAAATATTGATGCTCCTCTGGACTAAATAAGGCGCATTAAACATTTCTGCTCCTGGCATCCCCGACGTGATACTAACTGAACCCAGAAATTATATTTATTCATCACACTCAACACCCAAATCTCCACCTGCTTCGTCATCCGGACTATTGATCATTTGTTCAGATTATTTGCCGCTTGATCTTCTCCTCTCCGTTTCTTTCTCCTCCCTGCTGAGTGGGTTGCTGGTTGCTCAGCTCATCTGCAGCTCCAGTTTGCTGCACTTTCATAGCTGCAGCTCTCCGCTGCGTCTTTGCTCTCTAAAGGAAAACAAAAATGGTGTCTTTTAAAAGTCAATATGGCGTTACCGCTGTTAGTCAGCAGCCTGTCGGAGGACTGTTTATCTGTTGCTTTTTCAGTCCTCTGCAAAATCACTGACTGGATGACTGTCAAAGTAAAGGTTTATGAAAAGTGTGAGTCTGCAATAAAGTCAGATTAATTACAAATGATGTACATATGAGGTGTTTTTGACGATATCTGGATAATATCCTTTACAAATCGTGTGTTATTTTGTATTTGTTGCCATTTTTATGAGCTAAATCTTAAAAGAGGCAGTTTTTCTAATATTTTTTCTTTTTGTTTTCTGATTAGATTGTGATGGAAGACCAGTTCTGTGGTCACCAGGGCAACGACATGTACGATGAGGAGAAAGTGAAGTACACAGTCTTCAAAGTCCTGAAGAGCTCCACGCTGCAGGAATTTGTCCAGAACCTCTCCCAAACCATGGTGAGACTCGTGTGTGCAGGAAGTAGAAGGAAATGGGGGTTTTTAGTAGATGAGTATTCATTTATAGAGATATTGGAGAAATACTAGTTTGTATTTTTTTTTTAATAAAAGGCTAATATTATTTTAGAGCTATTACTTTCAAATTAAAATATTTTTATAAGATTTATAGTTTTGGATAACGATGCTGTAGTGCTTTGATTCAAAAGAAGTAAAAGTTAAGTTTTTCTGCCCCTCTGTGTTCACCATCACTGAACCCAGAATCACAGATTCCTCCACTCTGAAGTGAGACTGAATGCTCTAAAGTGTGTGCTTTTTCCGTTACCGTGTCATAGGAAAACATAAGTACTGGTCTTCGTGTTTAGTTAAAAGTTGTGTTCATGTTCTGCAGGGTTTCCCACAGGACCAGATGAGGCTCTGGCCCATGCAGGCTCGCAGCAATGGGACCAAGCGACCCGCGATGCTCGACTACGAAGCCGACTGCAACAAGTCGGTATGTGCTTTTGTTCTGTGAAGAACTTGGGATTGGGAAGATTTCTGTTTTAGGTAAAGCTGATGTCATCATTTTAAAAGCATGAAAGAAAAACATGATCAGTGTACAAACATTTTTAGGTAATGAAGATTTATTCGATTCTATTCTTAAATGCAAGGTTTTTAAAACTGTTATATGTGTGTTGAACAATTTATTAGTCAGATTTATTAGTCATTGTCACATGTACAACGAAATGTAAAAGTGCTCACTGATCAGTGCTTCATTCAGACTTTTCCTAAAAGAGTATAATTATAATTAAGAGCTTAAGAATAAAAATAAGAGTAAGATAAAATATGTATATAAATAACACACAAACAGTAATAAAAAGTGGATATAAAATGAATAATAAATAAGTCATAAAAACATAAGCATACCTACAGACAGACATCCATCCACACACGTTCTGTCATTAAAGTGCATTTGATTTGATAGCAGTATTGAGAATGGTTATTGCAGTTGGATAAAAACTCTATTGTGAATGTTTTTAGATGATCGACTTGAGTGATAACGAGAACCCCTGGACAATATTTCTGGAGACGGTGGATCCAGGACTGGCTGACAGCGTGGCCACATTACCCAAGTTTGACAAAGATCGTGAGTTTTTTTTTTTTTTTTATGTCTGCTTTCACCAAATTTGATTATGACAGCTGTTTCCAACCTCCATGCTGCAGATGGAATATTCTTTACTTACATTATTTCAGTTTTTTTAGTATCTGATTCTGACAGAAGTTTTATTTTGTAGAATTACCAGATTTTCCCCTTTGGAAAGTTTATTTTTGCAAAAAAAAAAATAATTTGACTTCAAGGGAAAAAAAATACATTTTTATTTGAAACATTTTGATGATATTTCTTCATAATAAGTCTAGTCTGCAGAATAAGCATCCATCATCTGGTTAATATTACAAATTTACTGTAAATAAATTACATAAACTATTATTATATTGAGAAAACTCCAGTACTATCATTTGATTTCATGTTCTTAAAAGTCAGACTGAACTTGAAAATCAAAGTCCCATTTAAATGAGCTTGACGTGAAATCAAGTAGATTAAGTTCTAATCGAGAGCAAATATTTTACAATTTAAGACATTGAACCGGTTTGTGGCCTAATAAAAGTAGAGGACCACTCAAATGTTATCAAAACTAATTTTTTTGGGAGTTTGACATTTTTTTGGGACACTGGAGACTATGGGAGGCGCTGATAGTTGCTCTAGTTGTCAATTCTGTCTAATGTTAAAGCTTTGCACATTAAAGTTTATGTTTTTACTTTTTGCTTAAATTTTTCAGTAAATTTTGTGAAGTTGTTAGCCTTTGTGAAATGCGTCTTTTCTGTTTTTGTTTTGCAGACGATGTCATGCTGTTCCTGAAGATGTACGACCCCAAAACCAGAAGCTTAAATTATTGTGGACATATCTATACACCTATATCCTGTAAAATAAGTAAGAGCCGCCTCTTTTAGTTTGTTTCTACAGACATTTATTGCATGCAAAGCTTTTATTTTGAGAGAGACTAAAGGTTTGTCCCTTTCCTGATCCTCCAGGAGACTTGCTGCCAGTCATGTGTGAGAGAGCAGGGTTTCAGCAGGAAAATAGTCTTATCCTCTATGAGGTGAGCTAATATTTTAACTCTTTGTGTTCCTCTTCAATCTGCTTGCTCTACGTAGCAAACAAATCTGCTTCCTGAAGCACAAAAACAATCCGACTGACCGCTCTGTTAACCCTCTTTTTTTTTTGCTTGTCTGGTTTGCAGGAAGTAAAGCCCAACCTAACAGAGCGGATACAGGACTACGATGTCTCTCTGGACAAGGCCCTGGATGAGCTCATGGACGGAGACATCATTGTATTCCAGAAGTAAGCTTGGGGTTCCTTATCTCAGTCTCATCAATGCCATCAGATCTAGCAAAATGTGGGATTTTGGTTGTTTTGGTCACTCAAGTTTTTTCTTCCCCTTTGGGGCCTATAGTTGTAAATGTCAGACAAACACATTTATTTGAACTTCTAGACTGATTCTTGTTTTAGGTTCTATATTTTTTTAATTTTTGAAGGTTTAAAACTGCTGGAATTAGGAATGTCCCGATCAGATCACTCAATGGAGAATGATTTCGTAGTACTTGTGTATCGATCAAGGATTGGATATTTATGTCATTATGCTTAGCACAATATATTTTAATCTTATTTTTACAGATAAATATTCAACTAGAAGTCTGCATATCATAAGCAGATCAGGATACTGTATTGCCATAAAGCCCAGTGAAATATGGTGCCTGTTTGAGTAGAAGGCACACAAAAACAGTTTTACAAAGTTTCAAAATTCAGGGCTCAATCACCTTTGTTATTTTTTTAAAATAAACGTTTAAAATGGACACCTAGTGCTTCAATTGGTTTGTTTTGACTCAAACCTACAAAGACATTTAAAAGCAAAAAAAAAAAAAAAAATTGCGTTTGTGTTTTTTTTAAATAAAAACTACTCTCTCTGTGCTGCAGGCAGTGAGACGTTTACTATGGGACCATATAAAAAGTTTCTAGCTCAGTGAAAAAAGTGATTGACATAACTCTATAATCTCTCAAACAACAAAAGCAAATAAAGGGTTGATTTCAACCAATTTAACAGAACAATTTAAAGGAAGTCATCATGAAGTTATAAACATTTTTGTGAAGATATGAATTACATTTTATTACAGATGTTTTGAAGATACTAAAGTTCCAAACTTTCTCACATCGCTAATGATCACCTGGCTTACTAGTTAATTGCTGACTATATTTCTAGTAGATAGTTTTACTTTACTTGATTGTTTGCCATTTTTCTTGATTGTTAAAGCTACTTCATAGAAATAATCAGTTTAAGCGTTTAATGATAGAAGAAGGTTTAAAAAATAAAAATATGGGACATCCTGGATCTGTTTATTTCAATTTTTCTTGTTTTTTTAATGAGAAGGATTTGATCTCAACTTGGTTTTGGCAGAAACCTCAAATTGAGTTAATCGGATCGGGGCCAAAATAATCTTATCTGGACGTCCTTCGTTTGAATAAACAAGTTTTGCAAATTTAGACACTATGGAGCTTTTAGGCTTTATGTTAAGAAATTCTTTGTTTATATTCCTGAATGACAATATTAAAGACTTTTTACTGCATTGTTGCTGAAGCTGTTTAGTGTAGGTGCAGATGAATATTTTCTACAGCACATCTCTCCTCCAGAGGTTGTCATGATTCAGACCTATTGACTTTTTTTTCCCCTCCAATCCCATCTTTCTGCAGTTCTTAGATCTCGAGTATTTTGCTGTCTTAAATTGCTGCTGTGCATCAGCCTGACAGTACTTCTGTTTTCTGTCATGGGATGTTTCTGTCTTGGAAATTGACGGAGCAGCATCATCTGTGTGGTTGGAAGCATATAAAAATAAAGCAAATAAAATTATAATTCTTATTTCTTTCTGGAACATTTCAATATTTTTGGGCCTATTTATAATACATTTTGACTATTATTTCAATAAATCAGTTACTTGGTTACGTAAAGTATGTTTCACCTTTAAGAGAAATATAAGGCTTTAAGTGATTCTCTACTCTCGTTTCCCTGTTTGATCGTCCTCCTTCTGTTCACTGTGATGTTGTTTGTCATTGTCTGCTTATGATGCATTTAACATGTTCTCCATTTCCACAGAGATGACCCAGAGAATGACAATAGCGAGCTGCCTACAGCAAAAGACTACTTCCGGGATCTCTACCACCGGGTTGACGTCATTTTTTGTGACAAGACCATCCACAACGACCCTGGCTTCGTGGTTACGCTCTCCAACCGCATGAATTATTTTCAGGTACAAGTCAGTTTACTCTCTTCTGCTGTGTTTTCTGCACTCCGGTCTATTTTCGAACTGGTGTCAAATATAAGGCTCAGAGAACTATAAGCGAACGAGACAAAAGAGTCACTGGTGTTTTGTTCCGTCAGGTGGCCAAAACAGTGGCACAGAGGCTAAACACGGATCCCATGCTGCTGCAGTTCTTCAAGTCACAGGGGTAGGAGGCTTGTCTCAATCACACACACATTCTTTTTGAATAAATCATCATTTCCTCTTCCTGCTTTTTGAAATGAGAAATATTGCGTAACCTGTCCCCCCTCCACCTGTGTTTTTGTTCTTCCCGCTCTGCCTCCTCACCTTTGTCTCCTCCTCCTCCTTACCTTCCGTTTCCAACCCCTCCCTTCCTCCTCCTCCTCTCATTGTCCTGTCCCCCCTCCCTCCCCCTGCCTGGTGGTGTGGTGGCCAGGTACAGGGACGGTCCAGGGAATCCTCTCAGACACAACTATGAGGGAACGCTGCGAGACCTGCTGCAATTCTTCAAGCCTCGGCAGCCCAAGAAACTTTATTATCAGCAGGTAGGGGGCATCTCATCTATAGATATCTGCTGCTGGACTTTTTCTGATTCTCAAGATAACTGTCATTTGTTATTTTATTTGAAACATCTTTTTCATATATATATTTGGAGTTTTTTGTCAATAAATTGTGGAATCTTCAAATATGAAGGATTAAACTCATCTGCACTAAAGCTTTAAGAGCAAAAGGGTTTATTATTCGCTTTGAAGAAGACATTGTAAGTTCATGCAAACTTTCTTCCATTACAGCAGTTAACTTTGACCCTCAGGCTGCAGATTACCGGGCTGTAGAGAAAAACCTACTTTTTTTTTTTTCATTTTATTCATGAACTGATTTTGTTTGAGTTTTATTTTGAGAAAACGGCTAGATTCTCTTCACCACATCTGACTCAAGTCGCTCGGTCCAAAATGTATCCACTACTTTGTTAAAACAGCTCCTCCGACTGCTAAGTTAAGCTAACAAAGTTGATTAAAACAGACGTATTTGAACAGTTTCTATCTGACTCCTTTGACAGTATCAGGGCCAGTTTACAAACAAAACCTTTTCTTTAAATTATTACCTTAAATCTAAGAGAAAAAAACGTGTAAATGTACAAGATTCAAAATTACACATTTATGAGTTTCAAAGTCACCAATTCATAACTTTAAATCTCGTAAATTTACGAGAAAAAAGTAATAAATTTACGTGTTTTAAAGTTGTAAATTTGTAACTTTAAATCTTAAAACTATCTTAGGAAAACAAATAATTTTTTTTAACTTTTTTTTGGCCCTAATACTTTGTCGTAGAATTTAAAATAAAAGAAAGCTGCATTAAAAAAAAAAAAGCAGTCTTTACTCCAAAAATTGATTTATTGCTACAGTTGTTCTAACACACCATGCTGCAGTTGGTAACCAGCTCCCTAATGTTACATGGATCTTGCTAATAACATTTTGCTAACAGCTGATTTATGTTTGAGATTATATTTAGAAAAGTCTTAACAAAACTTTTTTTTTGTATTTATCTGTTGCATGTTGACGAGGCTAAATTTGGTGTCTGATTTTTTATTTTTTATTTATTTTTTTAGGTTTTACTTCAACAGTTCGATATCACATTTTAATGGTTCCTACATAAAATCTAGTGTACAAATACATTTTAAACCAACTGCATATATCTTACAGAGGATGTAATTTAGCTATGAATGTGTTTTATCAGAAGTTCTTAAAAAAACACATCTGAAGTGAGCAAAGAGGAATAAGAGTTCCATTCTGTGTAGATATGAAGTCTGAGGTCCTTTTCTGTTGTCTGCAGCTAAAGATGAAGATAACAGACTTTGAAAACAGGAGGAGTTTTAAATCCATATGGCTCAACAGCCAGTTCAGAGAGGAGGTAAACACACACACACAGAAAACGA
This sequence comes from Oryzias javanicus, assembly GCA_003999625.1. Lineage (NCBI taxonomy): Eukaryota > Metazoa > Chordata > Actinopteri > Beloniformes > Adrianichthyidae > Oryzias > Oryzias javanicus. Next base: position 8,614,132 of record CM012444.1, on the reverse strand, counting down.
CCATTCAAAAACACACAGGAACAACAGCGTCAAGTGGAGCGTGTGTTTGTTGCAGGAGATCACCCTCTATCCTGACAAGCACGGCTGTGTGCGGGACCTGTTGGAAGAATGTAAAAAGGCAGTGGAGTTGTCTGAGAACAGCTCTGAGAAGCTCAGGTAACTAAACTCACCGTTCTAATCCAGTTTGGTAACATTTCAGTGTAATAGTCGCTCAGTGCGGTAGACAGTTTATCTGCAGCTCCAACTTTTAGGATATGTTCACAGTAACAAGTGTACGAGTGGCCTTTTCAATGGAAGTCTATGTAAGTGCACTTTGGCCTCTGTGTTTCATTGATTGACTCATTTGAAGCACAGATTGTAAAAAATACAGGACAAAACACATTTTTCAATTCAACTCATCACAGAAATAAATAAATATGTTTAGAAAATCAAAAAGAAAAAAAAAACTAAACTAAAACAAAGACACAATCATGTTACATTTGATTAATTAGATCTAGTAATATTTAGCTAAAGTCAGCTACAGTTTGATTACTTGAAAAGGAGTGGGAAGAAACAAATTTATATAATCCCACCCCCTTACTTAATTACCGGTTCTAATTAGATCAAATGCACTTTTTTTTTCTTTTTAACACAAGTGTTTTGTGTTAACATGTAGCAGTACAATTTTTTTTAAAGACCCTTTTCAGCCTCTACGTACAATTGAACGCACATCACAAGTTAAACCACATCAAACTTTGACCAATGAGGGACTTGGTAGTGTTGTATGGATAGTGTCCCTTCTAATTCACATAACCGTTTGATAATTTATAATTGCAAACGAAATTCTTTGATTCCAAGTCTTTCATAAATTGAAATAGAGCTGGGAGAAAAAGCCTGGAGCAAAATTCATGCAAGATGACGGGATGGCACTGAAAATCATTAGCCAGAAATGAAAATTCCACATGATGTCAGGGTTGTAGCCATTTTTATTAAAACTTTTTATCGTAAATTGACGGTTTAGTGTTTAGGATTTGCTTAAAATGTGTCAAAAGAAGGTAAACACTTGATTTTTCAAAAAGTATTTCAACAAGTGTTCAGATTTGAAAAGACTTTAATATTGGAGGCAGGAGGTCTGAACATGCTCAGTTTGGGAAAAATGTGGAAGTAAAGATTTGAAAAATCAACCTTTTTAGATTTAAAATGCTCCACAGAGCTCAAAGTAACTGTCTTCTTCCTGATTCCCTTACTGAGATAGCGCAGTCTGCCATCTCCTAAAGACGAGTCCATAAATGTTCACAAACTTGATGAGTTTAGAAAAACTTTAGTGAGCTGTAATTAGCAGACTCACTTTAGTTCAAAAATATACTTTTGTTTAGACTTCAACTGCCGTAGTTTAGTTTAAATGAAGAAGTTTGTCATTTTCTCCATCCATATTGGTAATTTTAGGAAATGTCTACATTTCTTGTTTCCATCTACAGGCTGTTAGAGATAGTAAGCTATAAAATCATTGGGGTTCACCAGGAGGACGAGCTGCTAGAATGTTTATCTCCTGCTGCAAGCCGCACCTTCAGAATAGAGGTAAGAGTCCATGATGGATGTTGTGTTTTGGATGTTTCTTCTTCAGCAGCTACTTGGGAAAATTCCAGTTTTTAGGCTGAGTCACTGTTGTCTGTCTCCGTCCACCACTAGAGGTCACTGTGGCTTCTTGTTTGACCAAACTTTGGTTGCTTCATTTATTTTGAGCGTACATGTTTCTTCTCACCGCTCCGACTTATTTCTTCATTTCAGGAGATTCCCTTGGACCAGGTAGATTTGGACAAAGACACGGAAATGCTAATCCCTGTCGCCCACTTCCACAAGGAAGTCTTCGGCACATTTGGGATTCCCTTCTTGCTCAAGATCAGACAGGTGCGACGGCAGCTGCTGAAGTAGTTTGGCTGCTTCCTGTTGTGTTGTTCGTTTGATTAATGCCGCCTCTGTGCAGGGTGAGCCATTTCGGGAGGTGATGAGGAGGATCCAGACCATGCTGGACATCCAGGAGAAAGAGTTTGAAAAGGTGCAGCATCTTTTTCAGACCTTCAATGGCCGTTTTTCTTAAAAACCCACAATAGCTTTGCTCAAATGCTTTTAAAATCTTGAAGTGCAAAATATCTTTGAAGTAACATGTTCAGGTTCTTCATGATCTTCTGCAAAGTTTGAAAATGTTACAGATTTAACAGACGTTTCCTTTAGTCTCATCCTTTTCATTTAAGAGTATGAATAAATAAACTTTATAAAAAAAAACTTTACAACCCTTTAACATTGGAGATGTTGCCAGCATCATATGACCTCGTATATACTGTAACTCTTCAACCTTTTACGGGATCAACGTGAATCAGCTGTTTCTGACAGACAAAACTTTTTAAATTAAAGATGGTTTTCTCTGTGACAGACATCACTACAGTAAAGAGTTGCATATCAACGAGAAAATGTTTTTCTCCACTTTACTTTCATTGCATAAGAATGTAAAGATTGTAGCTAAAGCCTCTATGTAAAAGGTTAAGGGAAATAAAAAGGAAAGTTAAACTGAGAAAACTATGAGCAAAAATGTAAATAACAGGCAAAAATGAAGGTTTGTGGGATGTATTTGAGTGAAAATGTCTCTTTTGCATGTTTCCAGTTCAAATTTGCCATTGTGATGATGGGCCGGCATCAGTACATCAATGAAGACGAGTATGAGGTCAACCTGAAGGACTTTGAACCACAGCCAGGTATTTGCTGACTGTGCTGAGCTAACAAGATGAAAATCTAAATTATTTTTGACTGGGTTTGATTTTAGCTCGGTGATAGAAGCCAGTTATTATTTTAAAATTAAAAATCTACTTTGAGTTAATTTTAATATTTGAAAAATATCATCACATTAAGGTGTCATTTCAATCATTTATTTTCTATAGTGGTTAATGCTGTTGTTAGTAGTGGTGTCAATCAATTAAATAAAATTAATCAGATTAATCACAATGTTTCACTTTTCACTTGTACTTTTTTGACAAAAACAGGCCAGAAAGAGTTTTTTTTTCCTTCAATTTTACTGTCTGAAATGTTTTCAATCTATCAAGAGTTAACTCTGAGCACAAAACACATCAACAGTAAGATGAGCAGAACTGTAAGGACTTTACTGTCTGCAGTATTACTACAAGAAAACAAACATCCTGACATACTGCCATAAAAACAAAGTGTTTCTTCACCTTAAATAGGTCAGCGTGAATACTCTGTTCTGATTGGCTGCTAGATATAAACGCATAATATATCTTTACGTTGCACACCTCAAAAAAGAAGTGTCCAAATGTCTATATAACTGTGCGGGCTGCTTTAAACAAACTTTTGCTTCATCTTCTGGGCAAAAAAAGTGATAAGAAGTGATCTTTCTCTCTGAACTGATGCTTTATTTAACCTTTCCCGACAATCGGCATATGTGTCTTTTTCCTTTGCTACTGAAGTTGAGACTTAGCGACACGTTGCGGTGTGACCATGACAACTCATCAGACCATTGATCATATAGTCGACTTTTTGTGAAAAAGCTATCTAAACAGAAAAAATGGCAAGAAAAAGTACTTAATAACCAGTTGAATATTTATTTTTCTAAGTGACTGGTGAAAGTGGGATGATAAAAGTGTTTTAAAAGTGTTTAAATGCACAGCCTGAACTATCGGAGACAAAGACTGCAGCTTCGCCAGGTGTAATTGCATTTTTTTAAATTAATCGCGTGTGTTAACGTTGACAGCCCCGGTCTTTATTTGAATCTAAAAACCTGTGTTGTTTTCTAAGACACAGTTTCTGAATAGCAACAGTAATCAATTTAAAATTCCCCTCTAAGTTGTGGTTGTGAACATTGACGCAGAGAAACCCCGCCCCTCTTTCTTTCCCCTCACAATCCAACCTAACATTAGCGGTCCAAGAAAAATGGCGAGTAATATCAGAGCCATCCCGCCACACAGTTTAGATCCAGATACCATCTCAGATGAGGAAAACAAAAACCTTCATGGATCTGTTAGGCTAAAAGTGGATGCATCAGAAGGGGGCGGCGCTTGTGGCCCACCCAGTGTGTTTTCTACGTCTCAATTCCTTTTTCATTGTCAGAAATGTAATTTTCATTTTCTTAATTTTTTGGAATTTCTTAAATTGCAAAAGAACACGTTAAAACCACAAAAAATAGAATTTTTGTCTTTTCTTTTTAGTGGTTTTTCCTTCAAAAGAGACGCTGTTTTAATTAGTTTTTCTGTTTTCCTGCAGGTAACATGTCCCACCCGCGCCCCTGGTTAGGGTTGGACCATTTCAACAAAGCTCCAAAGAGAGGCCGCTACACTTACCTGGAGAAAGCAATCAAGATTCACAACTAAAGCAGCCTGTCCTCCCCTCTCCGCTTCCTTCCCTGCGTTATCCAACCCCCCCATAACCACGGACTGTAACCAACCGCGCGCAACTCTGTGCGTGCGTGCGTGTGTGTGCGTGCCAGAGATAGTTTTTGGGTGTGCTTGTACGCGTGTGGATTCATCACTTTAACACTCTGCCCCGGACACCTGGACGGCTCCGCGCCTGCACTATGTCTTCAGTGATACGGGATCTCGCTGCAGCTGACGGATTATACTTCAAATAAACGGCACCAACCACCTCCTGACTGTTGATTTTTGTTGTACATTTTTTTTAAGCCCTGCCCCCCAGCCCTTTTCCTCTCTGGCTTCCTGATTAAGTTGGCTGCCTGCTTTTCTTTTTTTGTCTGTCCTGAAGTGGGAGAACATGGATTTTACGTGGAACTGAGATGGAAGTTTTTTTTTTTGTTTTTTTTTTTTCTCACCTCACTCACCACGTTTTGTTCCCCCTCCCCTTCCACCCCTATGAGTTTTTGGGGGATTGATTTTAAATAAAGTTGTTTAATGAGGAATCATACTGCTGTGTGCAGAGTTTAATAAAAACAAATGGTAGGACTAACTGATAAAAGATGTCATTTTAAAAGTTTTTGGGGTTTTTTCGGCAGAACTGACACCCATTCCGAGGCTCACTCGGCGCCGCAGATTTGCTGCTTCAGAAGTGTCTGCTCCCATCCTGTAACAGTATTTACACGAGTCTCTCACACTTGGATTGGAGGAGAAATAAGCTTTTGTGTTCATGCAGATGTGTACTAAATAAAAAAATCTGACTAAAAGGTTTTAAAATGAAATCAAGATTGGCACTTAAATCAGAACCTCTCAGGACTGGCAGACATACTCCTTCGCTCGCACATGCTCAGTCAGAGCCCCTTTAACTTCCTTTCCTCCTTTTTGTTTTTTCTTTTTTTTCCCAGTCATTCCTGTTGAACTCAAGCATGCACACAAGCTTCCATCTCCCAAGTCTGTCGCTCCCTGGTGGTTGTAAGCAGGAACTGCGCTGTGCTTGGGCAGAGCTTCAGCCCTGCAGGTTTGGGGATTTTTTTTTTTTTTAATTTTTTGAGCCAAAACCAGCATTGTAAGAAACACCTAACCCCTCCAGATGAGTTTCTTTTTTTTCTTTTAAAGCACAGATGGAATGCAACCCCTTATAGCGCATAGGTGGCTCTGTAAAGACATTTAAGAATTGTATATTTAAAACTGAACGTGTACAAATTAAAGAGAAAACACGCCATTCTTGTTGGGTACAGAAGGAGACAGGTGTTCATATTTTTTTGTGTGTAGTTTTTTTTCTTTTTCTTTTTTTTTGCGTTCCTGATGTACCATTAAAACAATTTTTTTCTGTTACATTTGATTTTTTTTTCTTTCAGAAAGGAACTGGGGTGGTTTCTTTGTTTCAAGGAAAAAAAAGCAAACTATTTTAGTTCAAGGATGACCTGCAGAATCACAACCTTAATTTGATCTTCTCCAGTTTGAACTCTTCTGTGTAGCAGCAGTGTACGACAACTATTCCTGTATATTGCCTTTTTGCTGGAAAAATGTATGTTGAATAAAATTTTCTATAAAAAATCAACAGACGTGCAATAGTTGACTTTAGTCCGTCCGTGTGTGGAAAAAGCAGGTTGGTAGTACCACGAAAAACAAAGGATTCAACTGAAAACTTAAAGAAATTCACCATTAATTGATTATTTTAATACTTTTTCCATATAGAATGATATTTATTGCAACTTATTTACATTTATTCCAGGCCTAAACATCCAAATATTTGTTGAATAGTTGGAGCTGATGGAGGTACATGTATGGTTTCATTAAAAAAAAACTGCAGAAAAACACGTTTTCATTTAATAGAATCATATTTAATAGAAGCAACATCTTTTTTTTAATAATCATTGCAAATAACGGAACTCAGTTCTGTTGATGAGCAGCAACAAAGTATTTTGCAAGCTTTCTAAAAGAAAAAAAATCAGATTAATGAAAAAACTAAAGTTAATTTTTTCATATAAAATATATTCTATCACTTTTGTTTTAATCAATTAAAAGTCATTATTGTGTTATCTATTCTGTTGTAAACAAATGTCTAACCATGTCATTCTTCATGATGATAAAGAAAATCCATCAGAGTAGCTTTCTTGCTGACATCCAATAAATATTACACATTCATTTTTTTTGTGTTGTTTCCTTTTAAGAACCAGAAAAAGTAACAAAATAAAGAAAAACTAATGTACTTTTGCAAAGAAAGAAAGTCTGAGGAAGCTCTGCTCTGCTTCAAAAATGTCTCCCTGAAAGGTGGTTTAAACCAAAGTCTATGTACAAGCCCTTCATTCTAAATGTAAATATTGACAATGTAACAGTTAAAAAAACTATGAAAGTGCAAGTGGTGTTCTTTAACCCATTTCCCCGCAAGCACAATTGCTCTCAATGTTTTGGAAGACATGATGCAGCATGGAGATGATTCATTCTTATAGTAGATTACAGCGTCCATAAAAATAATTGTATTTAAATATGTCTTTCGGTGTTAAAAGATGGTATTTCTGTCTGGTTTTTTTTTTGGCAGATTTGCAGGTTATTTTTTCTAATTTCCACAGTGTCGTCCTCCCTGTCATTCGCAGCATTTCTTCTTCTCGATGTGCAGGACCCTGTGACAGTTGGGGCATGAGTGGTGAGCGTCTTTGAAGCTGTTCAGGAAGAACGGGATCAGGCAACAGCACAGGACCAACCTGCAGCAGAAACACAACGAACATTAAATTAATAAGACAACTAAGTGATTATCTTAATTTACTAAGATACAAACATTTTTGGCAAAAAAAAAAATATATGTTATTATCCAAACACAAGACAATGTTGTTCTATAATTACAATTAAATGTGATTTTGGCAAAATATTGCAAATATATAAGGAAATGGTCAGAAAATGTCAATGATTTTAAAGAAATTGTATTTGCCCTGTAGAAAAATAAGTACCGGTAATAGGAAGTTTACAATTTTTTTTAAATGTATTATTTCTAACTAGCAAACCCCTATTTTTATTCACTTTTTTATGGTTATTCTATTAGAAAACATTGTTAAACTTTTTTATTCTTTTGATTTGTTTAGAAGAAAATATATTTACATATATGTACATTTACTAGATATATACTGTACTGGCTCTTTGCATCTTAAAGCTAATACTGTTGTCAGCAAAATCTAGAGAATTACTCAACGTATAACAATTAATACATCTCATTAAAAAAACTAGCAATTTGCAAATTATAAAAAAAATTTTTGTAGACTACATCAAAGATTTTGGAAAAATCCTAATTCCAAAATCATAATAATAATAGTTTTCTGTCAATACTTTAAAGTATTGGGCTTTTGAAGGTTAAAGAACCATTTGGGTCAATTTCTAATTTAATTCTGACTTTGCAATTTAGAAAAATACAACATTGATTTTTAAGCTTCTTATTGATACTTTTATAATAATTGTAAATGAGTTTGCATAAATAATACATAAACATTAAGAGAAAATAACTTTTTTGAAATGGTTGATCACTTTAGACAGAGGTACATTTGACTTCCTTTCAAAATAAAAGTTTGATTTTTTTTATTGTACTTTAAATACTTTGCAGTTGCTTATTAAAATGTAAAACTTTTTATTTTTCTTTAGCCACAAAAGAGTGGCAGACCTCTGAACTAAGAGAACAAGACTAGAGCAAACATGGAGCCACGTAAAGCATTCTGGTAAAATGGTCTCTGAAGTATAACTCAGGACACAAAAAAAATGACATTATTATTATTTTTTTACCCCAATTTCCATTTTTGATGTGACAAATCTCCAAAAACTCTAAAGGGATCACTTTAAGGATTTTTAAAATTCAAATACCAAAATCTGATGACCATGTTTGCCGTTGTTTTATTTCTTTTTTGGTTGCTTAATCCCTTTATATATGAATTTATAACCAGCTTACTAATTAAAATGCTGTACTTGTGCTTTTGCTTTCAAGTTGTTGCTAAATTAAGATACTTTTGGAGCAGAACATTTGTATAAAATAGTGAAATGTGAACATGAAGGGAAAATAGCATTTTTTTTTTCAAAATATGAACTAGTTTATGACTTCTGACATGACTTCCTTTCAAAATAAAAGACCACATAGGATCATCTCAGCCAGTGAAATAACTCAATCTCATTCACAAACAGAGAAAAAGCAGAAAATTTGTCCTTTATTAGTACAAAGGTACTCATATCTTTCATTTGCTTTAGTTTTATTCCTTAAACAGAATAATTTGTATTTTTCTGCTGGTGCTCAGGTCGACTTACCCGCAGCAGATGAAGAGTAAGCACATCAGCCAGGCGTAGGTCCCAGCCTTGTAGGTCACGACGGTTTCAACCTCTTTATGGCATGAAGAGCAATTCATCATGGTGGGAGAGCGGCCCACGCCCACATCGTATTTCACATAGTTTTTTTTGCCTGTTTCAGCCTCCAGGTGGGACCCCGGTAATTGTTCAGTGGTTGTGAACCCTAACAGGGGCAAAGGAGAGGAACACGAAACATCAAGACAAAAGGCACATTTTATTTGACATTGAGGCTAGAAACAGGTGAGACATTACTGGGTTTTTCAGCGGCTGTCTGTTGAGATGTCTGTTGAGATGTCTGTTGAACTCCCGGTAGAGACTCCTGTGGAACATGGGGGGTGAATGGGGTGTGAAGATGGTACACCTTCACTCCACTGCCTGGACATTTGGACGAGGTGAATGGGAGGAGGAGAGAACAGGAGCAGGATTTTTAGTAAAGTCTCATTGGGGGTGACTGTAAATGTGAAAGTGGGTTTAGATGTACCTTGTTCGAGGTAGGAGGGAGGATCATTTGTACTCATAATGCTGCAAAAGAAAGAGAAAATTATATTTTATAACATAATTATACCCTTTTCTTCCCATCTTTACATAAAATTGCAAATCACTGATTCTGTGTATTTATTCAAAATGTTCTTTTTATTAATCCAAATAAAAGGCTTTGGATGGGTCATTCATGTAGAATGAGAATCAAATTTCAGAGGTCACAGATTTGTCAAAGGGACATTTTGTTTCCCTCGAGTTTAAAGAAAGATAAAAATCTGCAGGCATTTGCAATGTGCTTTCACATTTGTTCATGTTTTGACCATGAGGGTAAACCATGTTGTTTTGTTGTGGGAAACTCTTCAACCGTTGTGCAGCAAAAGAAACATTTAATACAATGAGCCCTAAATCTGTTTTGGAGCAACTTTTGGTGGGTGGATCCTTCAAAAAAAAGATTTGTGTTCCTGCTGTTAAATAAATTTTTGCGCAACAGAAAAATGATTTGTTTCTTTAAAAAAAATTAAAACCATGACAGTAATCCTTAGTGTCTAATTACCATACTCAAAAATGGATGGGATGCACCATCCATTCAGCATTTGAGGGAGTCTAACATGCCTCTAGATGTTATTTACGATAAATACTTTTTTGCTACGTCAGGAAACACAGTTACTATAAAAATAAAAATTTTGATTGCAACTATTGTAAAAAAGGATCTAAAAAATATTCCTTGATTTTGAAAACCAAAACCTCATCTTGGTTACGTCCATTTCCTTCTGGAAATTAATCTTTAACTAAATTTAACCATTATTTAATATTCTGTGCTGTAAACAGTTTGATGCTTTTATTTTGGTGGTTAGTTATTAGTTTTATTTTCTTAGAAAAATTTGCATTTTCTCAAAATGTTTTAATGCCATCACCAGGTATATTTTTGATAGATATTTAGTACGTTTTTTCACTCAATAGCTTTAATCTATTTAAACTCCTGCAGTCTGACATCACTTCCTGGGTCCTTTCTTTTAATTAAAAGCTTATTTTACTACTTTTATGGGGAGAAACTTAATGGTAAACATGGATGCTTCTCTTGGGTCCACAGGATTGAATGTGGCAAGCCTCAACGTTCCATCCTTGGCCCCTTGCATATTTAAAATTATTTTTATTTTTTTAAATTGCATTTAAAATACGATATAAATAAAGTTAATTTAAATAAAAAGTAAAACAAAAACTTTCCAAAACAAAAACAAAAACAAAAACCAAGACCAGAAAATGGTTTAGTCCAAACTTAAAACAAGTTTTTTAAAGTTTCAGACCAAACTAAAAGCACATCTAAAACCAGACGTGCACAAAAGCCCTCCCAGACGGGTTAGGGCCTTTATAAATACTGTGCCATGGGTGCGGCATCATCTCAGCACCGATGGATGTGGTTCGGATCAGCCAAAGGTTACTGCTTTGTCCCCGTGTCACGGACAAGAAACACAGAGGCGGTAAACGCCCATACGTCGGTGCAGGAATGCCGCGGGGCCGCATGCTTTTCTGTGTGCCGCAGACTAAGGTGTGGCACCCAGATGTACCAGTGATGATCCATGTAAGAGATGGAACGGCTCTGCTGGTCATCATGCAGAAGCTCTGGACATGGTGTTTGGTTTTTATCCATGCTCCCATCTCTATCGGAGGCTTGTCTGTTTTTTTTTTCTGTGCACTAACCATGACAACCAATTGACATTTTCAACACTTGATCAATGGCCAGGATAAAAATCCATTCCCAGATGAAGAGGAAATGAGACATACTGACAGGAAGAGACAATTCAATAAATACGAAACATAGAAACGTCTATGACATAATAACTGCGTTGAGAAACACATTTACTAAAAACTTTCCAAAAGTTTGTTATATTTCTACATCTATATAACAGATAAAGAAAAACACAAATGGAAGAAAACACAAACCTTTGTTAGAAAAACATGAAGTCCAATCCACTAAAATCTCCCCAATTTCTTTATTTTTTTCAAAATAAAACATCCTCCCTCATAAGGGAAGTGGATGGAAAAAACAATATGAATACATATTCGCGTGTGTATATGATTGTCTGATTTGAGTGATGGTTTAAAGTGCCTTTGTCGTTAAAAGCTTTTAAATTTTGATTATAGTTTATCCCTTGTGTTACATATTTATTTTATATCTACCTTTTTGTATCAAAAATGCTTAAACATTTTTACGCTTTTATTTAAATTGCTTTTATTGATCTATTTACACAGATTTTGATGTTAATTATCTCCTTCCTTTTAATGTAAACGAGGACAGAGTGGTATAAACTAACTAAAAGTGAAAATTCAAAATGTAGAATTTTCTAGTATTAGAAATTTTTACGTTCATATCTACTATTGATGTGTAGTTTGAAATCAGGACCTTAGATTTTTAGCATTTGGTTGTTTTTATATTTTGTTTTACTGAGCCTCAAACTACTAATGGCAACTTTGTACGTTTTTCATAAAGAAATAGTTAAATCTAAAACAAAAAAAAACTGCAGTTTTTTCTTTACTAGATTACTGCTTGACCTTCTGACATCCTGAAACATCTGGCTAATGTTGGACGTGGGGATCGGGCGGGACGCTTGTGAAGTCCACCAGTAGCATTGCTGACATAGCTGCAATCTCCTGGGGAGGGGGGTGATGGGCGAGTTAAAACAATATGTTCTGTGTGAATGTGACATAAAGCAGCAAAGTTTGACAAGTCGCCAATCCAGATCATGGAAAAAAAGGGGAAAAAAAGGTGGGGGGAGTTCTAAAACTATAGTCAAGCAAGTTTTTTTAGAAGCTTACCTGGAAGGATTTTAAGTCAACAGGTGAGCTAAAAACTCCTTCTGACAGTAATAATCATCATGTGGACACACTAAAACGCATGAGTCACTGTACAGGTTGTAGCATCCATGTATGATCAATTAAGACTGATAAAAGAAAGTGTAAAATCCCACATGACCGATCCCTCTCTCGTCACTTTCTTTTTTTTTTAGTTATGTTAATTTTAAAAAGAAAAATATTGAAGCAAAAGCCTTTCAAAAAAATCACAAATTAAAGTTTAATATATTTTTTTCATAACATTTAGAACTATAAACTGTGGGTACAAAGGTTGTTCAAAACATTTTTTTTGTGGAAAAAACATGTGAAAAAGTAATTTTTTTGTGTTTAAGCTCACATTTCAGAGAGTAGTTGGTCACGTTTCTGCATTCATCTAAAGAGTGTGAGTCAGTAATAAAATCAGACGTTTTCGACATATCTATTTCTTCTCAAAGATGCTTTTTGGTTCATTTTATTTAAATTCATTTTTGAAGTATTTTTAAAGAAACCTATAGCCACATTAAAACAACATATTAAAACTGTACGTCAGAATTTAGGTTTAATCAGTTTTGTACACAACAAGGCAAAGACAACTTAAAAAATAAGAAAAAGTTGAATTTGTTCATTAATATCAACCCCCTGCAGATTAATTTGAAATAAAGGACTGTCTCGGACTTACCTTGCTGAAGTGTTGTGGTCTTGTGTATGCAGAGGTGCGTGAAAGCTGCTGCTGCTGCTGCTGATTATGACTTCTGACAGATTGTGAGTGATACTTCCACCTGTCTCACCTGTATCTCCACAGGGCTTGGCAGTGCCCTCCCACAGCTCCACCCTTTCGGAAAACAATGAACAAGGCAGGAAAATGACTCAGCTGCTGGTGGTGGTGGAGATGATGTGAGGGCCAGAACTCGCTCAAACATCTTCATTTAACATTTTCCTTTTGTTTCTTGGAGATTATCAAAGGGAGTGGATCTGTGTGTCACTTTCTCGAGGGAGAAGAACCTGTTTCCTTCTCGTCACAGTGTTGGCAAAGCACAAACTGACTCTAAGGCCAACAAACAAACAAATAAACCCACAAATGTATAAAAAAAAAACATTTTTGTCCGCATTGAGACTGAAGTCCTGATTCTCTTTTCAAAATCTTCAAAAATAAAATAAACTCAAACTTTATCTATAGTATAACTTTCTCGTGGCTAATTGTATCCATCCAGTTCATTTCACTTACATGTATGTGCAAGGTGGAAAAATAAATAACTGATTATCCTAATAAAATAGGTCCTCTATGCAGACTATGCAGATGTTAAGCAAGCAAACAAGGACTTAATGTGTTTTCTTAAAAGTGACACAACTAGTCACCAGATTGGGAAAGTTAAAAGAGAATATTTTTCTAAAATAAAAGTTAAAAGTCTTAAAGTTTCTTACAAGTTCAAAACAGCATTTTATGCTAAATGTTTTCCTCTTTTTGTTCATGTGTACTCATGAAACGTATGAATGATTGCCTACAGGGGCATGGATAGCAGCTCAACCTTCAGGCAAAGCATAATCTACCAATGACGTGTTTTTGGCTGCAAGCTTTACAAGTTAAGCAAGTGACTTGCAATTGTTTTATGCTGCCTTTTCTTTCCAGTCATGATCAGTCTAACATGGCAAAGTATATTACTTTTGTGCTGTTTTGTAGATTCAGTCTGAGGAAAATTGTACTTTTGGTGCTATTAACGTGTTGTTGTAGCCTTTATCTAATGATGGAGGCTATATATCAAGAAAATAAGCTTAAAACTGCATTTTTGAGTATTTTTAATTCAAATCATTGTGAATTGGGAGCAGACACAAAAATGTTGGTTGGAAAAGCCTGAAGCAGCGACACCCATGCTACAGTCGGAGGGCCTCATGCTCCCTGCTCCACTTCATTCTGATTCATCCACTTGTAGACAAGTAGATCCATGTACCGGTACATCTTCATTTTTCTTGTCCGAGCTGACATCTGGATTGAAACTGTTGGGGGGTTTTAAGGAACTGTAAGCTAGCAAGAGAGAGTGTATACAGATGGATGCTAAATGGGGGAAGGCTTACTTTAGTCTGAAGTATTCATTTAGAATACTTCCTACATAACCGGTACATGGTGTATAGTATACTTGCTTTACTTGCACAAAGTATAATGAATAAAATAAACTATAAGTGTGCTACTTTTTGCTAATGGTATTAGTACACTGCTAGCATCTTTTTTCATTTGACATGTTTAGACTTTAACTTTATAAGCCTTTAAAAATGATGGTTACTTTAGTTAGCATAAAGCTAATGCTAGCATTATATGTCAGAGCTAAACCCTCTTAGCTCTTGGTGCCGTTGAGGGAAGCTGTTTTACTTTTGAAGTAATAAAAGCTAACTATAACATGGAACTTATTTGTTATGTATTTGTTGAGCAATAGTTTTTGTTTCGTCTTTGGCTAAGTTAGTGTGTCTTCATTTTACCTCAAATGCCATTCAGAACTGTTTTTGTTGTAATCCAGGGGTGTACAAACATTTTGCATGGAGGTTTCTAAGGGTCCAGTAGCCACAGGTTACAATGACTTATAGCGATATTTAGCGGATCCCAATCAGGTAACCATACTTATCAGGAAGTGCTAAAGGCATGGGCTTCTGATTTTATGACAGGGCGATAGAATTTGAATGTATTCTCCCTGTCCAGACTTTGGACATGTCTGTCCTAAGCAGTTGAGAGCAGGCAAACTCCTCCACTATGTTTCCATTACATGCGCAAAAGTTTATTGAAATTCTACAAAATTTTGCACTTGAACTGTTTCCATTAAATCATAATTATGCAAATAAACTGACCTACTCATGCGAAAAATCATTCAAAAACATGGTGATGGATGTGATCAATACTTTAATTTACATGAAAAATGTTCAAATTTCTGCAACGGCACTAGTGCTCATCCTCATCTATCAAAGGAGATGTTGGACTCTTATTCAAGTCATGGAACGGCTAGCTATGTGGGAGCGGCTACGGATGAAGAGATTTTGGAAAACTGTAGCTGGTGATTTTACAGGAGTTGATCCAACAATTCCACATAACACACTCAACCTTTGGTGAGCTGTGATGCCGTGAGACCTCTTGTGGTGTCTGATCTGGTGGCTCATTTAATTTGAAAAATGTGTTTCTGATGCAGTTTTGTGGATTATGTCAATTTCGATACGCCTTAAAAACCACTTCCTCTAAGTGCACAACATTTTTTCGATAAATGTGAGTTTTTATGAAAATTTCATGTTTCCATCAGACGAATTTATTATCACAAATCCATATGCCCCAATTTTATAGTTGAAGGAAATGCAATTACTGTGTTAGTAACTGGACTCTAGTCAGCACACTTCTGGAGGTTAAAGGCTGATTTGAATCATATTCATGCTATTTCAAGATTTATGTCATATTACCAGATAGAATTTTTGCTAAAACTGTTTTGAACACAAATACTCTTCTAAAGCAGCGTAGAAGAAACAGTTAAGTCAAATTTAAGAATAAATCCAGAAAAATTATGTTTTATTTTGTTTCATGGCAATTAATGTAAGACCAAAATATGTAGAGATACCAGGTAGAAGGATAACTGTATCAACCAAAAAAGGATTCTAGTTCATTAGTGAAAAATCCATCCTCTTTTCATCTTGGTAGTGATCACAAAGATTTAACATTTTCAACTGTAGCTCAAATAAACAAGCAATCTACAACGTTTCATTAAGTCGAGAGTAGTTTTGCCTCCCCCCTCCTGTTCTGTTACCCTAAATCATTCATCTGAAGAATCTAGGGCGGTGCAAGAGAGTTTGGGTGTTGGCTCAGCTAGATGTCACCTGGGTGAGGTGATTGTGTGTTTTGATGGGCCAGACAAGCAGCATTCTTAAAAACAAACCATCCCCGGCACAGTTTACCGTGGAGCTCCAAAGAGGCGGAGTGATCAAATCTTCAAATCAAGTCCAAGTTGCATTGAAAAACTACATTTTCAGTAGCTTAGCAGACAATGGGATGATTTTATTATTTTTTTTAAAGATAGGATTTTAAATAAGTCATTGTTGAATTGGTTGCTGCTTTAACTCTCATGCTTTTGCTCCTACTTTGTTCACAAGTTTGGTCCATTAACTTTGAGTGGATTTTCCTTTCATCAATACGGTATCTTCAGAAAAATTCAGAATATGGAGCATGCTTGACATATTTTGAAGAAGGGAAGTTTCAGCCACATTGCTTCAGCCCCATTCACCACACAATAGATGAAACTTTTCATTTGGCAGGAATTGAAAAGCCTTTGTAAAGGCTTCAAGAGTGAGGCAATTTTCACAGACCTCAGTGCACGGAAGCGGTGTTGTGAAACAGAGTGGAACAAATTCCTTCCTAGTGAGACTTTATACAGCAGAAAATAAATTACAAACAAAATCTAGAAGATTGTCAAGTTTTCTACTTAGTTTTTATTTGATTTTAGCTTTTTTTTTTGGGGGGGGGGAGGTCTCCAAATTAATAACATCATGTAATATAAAATTGCAATGTCTCAAATATCTTTTGATTTTTTTTTTCTTTCAGAACTCAGATTTTCTAATAAATCCTCAATCCAACTTTTATTAAACATTTGTTCAGATGCTACACTTAAAACTATTTTTTTCCATCTTTTTTTTTTGTGGTAAAGTTAAGGGCCAGAATGAGGGTAAGTGTTTACAGTACAAACAGTTGATACCCGTCATTCCCACAGCTTCAGCGGCACAAACGCTTTTTTAGCATTGACTGAAGAGGTGTGGGCGGAGTCACAAGTCCAGAAATAGCCCGAGTCAGCCACTATAAAGTAAGCGAGGAGAGCTCATTTTCTGTTTTTAGCAACACAACTTTCCTCGGTATCATCGTTTTAGTTTTTCTCCCACAAGTACCTCCATTTTCAGACCAGGTACCCAGGTTTCAACTAAAATTTTCATTATGCAAAATATAGTTTCATAAAATGACAACTTTACATTGATTTTAAGAAAAAATGTACATCTATGATCAATTATTTGTCATTAAATCAGACTTTTGTACATTATATTAAGTGGCCCAAGTCCAATTCTGGAAAAAGTCAAACTGAACTATGACTCTGAGCTCACCCTCTGGTATGTGATGCAGCCTGCTGAGCCTGCTGGCATTAGTTCCAGCTCTCTGATGAACCAGTTTTTTGGACTGCTGATTTGTTTGTTGACAGATTAAACTTTACATTTTTTTATTGTGAAACTAAATATATTTAGTCATGAAAATATGGTTATTTGTAGCTTTTGTGTAACAAAGAAAGCAGCAGATCGTTTACATTCTCTGCAGATTTTCGTCTGATGCCACTCCTTTATGTTATTTTTGACATGAAGAAAAAACAGTAATAATATGGACCAAATCCAACTTTAAAAATCCTCTAACGCTACAAATACGATTTGGATCAATTTCTTACTGACCTAAACCCAGCACGAGCAGCAAGCTCCACTTTATTACTTACAAAAATACACTTTATTCATGTTTTTACATTCATTAAGCAGTGTTGGGAGTAATGCATTACAAAGTAATAAATTACTGTAACAGAATTACTTTTGTCAGTAACACAATACTGTTGAAAATTGCAGTTAGAATTTTGGTAATTAAATAACAATTACTAGAATAAATAAACCTTATTTCATTACTCACAATCTGATGCAGTTGATCCTTCTTGGTTAAATAAAAATGGTTAGAAAAAGAGTAAAGTAATGAGTAGTACATTTTTAAATGGAGGAATGAGTATGGTAATTTAATTTAAATTCCATCCAGTAATTCCATCCATCTGCCCTCACTGCAGAGCATCTACAAGCGCAGGGTCCTGAGGAGAGCTGCTTCCATCATCGGAGACCCCACCCACCCCCAACGAGGTCTGTTCACTCTCCTTCCCTCGGGCCGGAGGTACAGGAGTGTGAAATGCAGGACCAGCAGACTCAGGAACTCATTCTTTCCCTCTGCCATCAGACTCCTAAACAACTGACAGGAGTCTGCAACAGCAGACTGCACCTTTGCACATCTGGATTATTTATCATATATATATCATTACTGGACTATTCAGCATTATTAATGCACCTTAATAACTGCACATGTACCCCACTATCCAGTTCTGTCAGTCTCCTTTGCACAATAACCGCTGTAAATTGCACAACTGATTTGTAAATATCTTAGTGACTTACATATGCATAGTTTGTTTATTTCGTATATATACCTTGTTTTCAGTCATCCTGTAAATATCCAAAAAACTTTTTTTTTATCTTTATGGCATTCAGAGTGAGCTGCAAAGTAAGAATTTCATTGTACAGAGAAACCAGTTTCTTTATTGTACATATGACAATAAACCCTTTGAATCTTGAATCTTGAATCTAATTAAAACAAAGTATTCAGTTACTCTTTAAAAGTAATGCATTTACAAAATGTAGCTTTTACATTTTGTCAATAATTAATATATTGCCATTATATTTTTCTACGGATAGCTATTTTAATGTATTTTACTTTTGACAGCAGGAGATCATTTCAAAATAAAAGACACCCTGTCGCAAAAAAGATCCTCCTGATGCTGCAGATTTACTCAAATTAAAAAAACTGAGAAGGTTTTCTATCATTATGACTTTGAGCCTTCATCCTATTTATATTTTTGCTGTTGAACATTAAAAACATCTTCACATGTATATGGAGTTATATACTGAACAGCAGTTAGATATTGCTTTGTAGCAGAAAATGTGCATTAAGCTTATTAAAAAACACCACAAAACGTATCACTACAAAACCAAATATTTATTGAAATCATTTACATTTTTCTTTAAAGCCAAAGAGCCACAAAGGAGGAATTATTGACAGCTGAATGTGGCTCTGGAACCTCAAGTTGCAGACCCCTGATCTAAAGAAAATCCAATTAAAAACAATTTCTATCTACAATGAGTGTGAAGAACGGCAGAGAATTAGGGCCATTACGGTATTAAAGTTACTTAAATGTACAACAACTTTAGGGCTACAAAGAAATGTAATAAGATTACGGATACCCCTGCAGCTTCCAATCCTTTCATCCTTCAAAAAAGACAAAATCTCCTCAAAGTCTGTGTGATGCTTCTGTCTAGGCTAAGTTTCCAGCATGATCTTTTCAATGTCTTCATGCAAATAATAACTCAATTTTATGTTACCAGAAGGCTAAAAATTTGTTTGTTTTTGAAATGTATTTGGAAATGAAGCTTCATGGCTCCAACAAACAGAGGTCATAAGTGTACGCGATTTCAAGTCATCAATTAAAGTTGTAAACGTGCGAGATTTCAAGTCATCAATGAAAGTCGCTAATTTACGAGATTTCAAGTTATCGATGAAAGAGTAACCAATCCCTAAATCAACTTCTTTTGGCTGTTGAGCTCTATAAATGGGGTTTTAAAAGTACTTTCTGTTGGTCATTGCCAACATTTTGATAAATTAAAATAAAATTGTTTAATTCTTGAAAATATAATCAAAACTATCTGTGTGCTGCCCCCTAAAGATTGAATCGAGGTATTGCAGTTAACATTTTGGGATCGGTCAAACCATGTATGTTTCAAAAATCTCACGTCATGAGCTGCAGCTCCAGTAATGATAACAGTGCTGCCCCCAAGCCCCACCCCTCTGGACTGGATTTTCAAAATTTGGCTGTGGGTGGAGTCAGCCTCCAACTTCCCTGTTTGGTTATCCTTTAAAGTAGTGAATGTACGACTTTTTTTTCATAATTTAACAGTTACTTGTTTTATCTCATAAATTCACGACTGCGTAGTACTTTTTTTCTCCCCGTTTGTAAATTGGCCCTAATACTACATCATAGTGAAGTACTTTAAGGTATTGGGCTGAATAAAATAAGACAAAAAAAGAAATAACTTGGCTGATGTTCTCCAGCAAATCTGTGTATACACATCTGAATTTAATTAGTGTACTGTTTAAACCTGTGTGTTGTTGTGTTTGTGCATTTAATCACATTATGTTTGGACCAATGTACCTGCATATAGTCACCAAAAGAAAATTACATTGTCATGACAAGAAAAGGAACATTTTAAAGAAATAATAGTGATAAAATGATGGGTGTTTTTAGCAGCGAGGAGTGTTCTGGTCAGTCAAAACTGTAATAACATGGAAAAACTCAAAACCAACATCACATACATGTATCTGCGTGCTAAAAAAATATTAGCTCCCAAATACATCAGCTTCACTCTTGAGAATATGTAGAACAAAAGGCTGCATGGTTCAGTGAGACTGAAGGGTGGAAGCACTCCTGGTGATGGTGAATGTGCGTCCTGTCCTGAAATAGTTTTCTATCTCCTCCAGTGAGCGTCCGCCTGTTTCCGGGACGCACACGGCGTTGAACAGCAAGCAGAGGACGCACACCACGGTGAACATCAGGTATGGGACGTACAGGCCGTAGCTGTCCACCAGGTGAGTGAAGGCATGGGTGAGAGCGAAGGCCGTAAGCCAGCTGACGGTCACACACAGTCCAGAGGCCTTCCCCCTGACCACCAGCGGGAGCACCTCTGACATCAGCAACCATGTGATTGGGCCCCATCCCATGGCATATCCTGGGAGATGACAAACAATCATGTGACGAGGACTTTTTCACTGAGATGGGTGTGACAACATAACAACCAGTTCTGCCTAGCAAAAGCTCGTAAATAAACAAATGTGGCTTTTCGAGTTTTGTTTAAAAGTGGGGCGAGATTTTCAAAATGAAAAAACGTTGAAACTCTAAGTGCTTTTGAAACAGCAAAAAATTAGTGTGAATAAAGACAGGTTGCTGATATGTAAAAACGAATTTCAATCAGAAATTAAGAATTTTGTAATAAATTGATAAAACCTGATTTGCAGCAAACATTTCTTAATATTGTTCGTTAAATCGTTAAAAATGTGATGTATTTTTAATTAAATTGCTTTTTTTTATAGATATGTAAGTTCCCATATCCTTATTCTTAGTACATTTTTAAAAATGGATAGTTTGCATTTAGCTTTTTCTTTTAAATTATGATCAGAACAAACGTTTCAAATTGAAAGTAAACAATCATCTGATTGTAAACCTGGGAAAAATCTCTTTGCAAATCTTGTGTTTTCTTGCCTAATGTTCTGTTTTCACTTGTTTTTACATTTAATAAGCTCACTTATTTTTCTGTCTCCATTATTGACTAATTGTATTATCAAATGTATGTCAGTTATCTTAATTATTCTGTTAATTATCATTTTTATTATTATTTTATTGCTAATCTAGACACTTCTGGATCTTCCATTGGATTTTTAAAAATTCTGGTACAAAATAAACGACTATATATTGTACTTCTTGGCCTTTAGACCTCTCTTATTGTCGTTAGGCAAAAATTTAGAGTCAAATATGTTAGTCTTGGGAGCCACATTTGTCCATTCATCTTTAGAAACCTCTGAATCTCTTTAGAGGTCATGGTGTTGCTGGAGCCTATCCCAGCGAAGGGCGGGGGTGGATCCTGAACAGGTTTTCCGTCTGTAGTAGGGCTTCTTAATCACACACTTAGGAACAGTTCAGAGTTCCCAATTAACCTCTGAAGCAAGTTTTTGGACTGGAAGTGCCTGGACAAAGCCCATGCATGTCAAGGAAGAACACGCAAACTCCACACAGAAAAGTCCCAGCCGTGGTTTGAACCACGGCCTTCTCTCTGTGAGGTGAGAGGGCTAACCATTACACCACCTCACAGTTTAGAAGCCATTTTTTAAACATTTATTTTAGTAAAATCCCACATTCATAAATAGCAGCAACATCTTCAATTACAATAGACAAATAATAAACAAATAAATCAGTGGGAGGACTCCAGAGGACTACTGAGAAATCTGCATACCCAGGAAATGCTATTAAGTAGTTGACTGAAAGCTGCTGCTGCTGCAAAGTCTTACCTCTAACATGGCTTTAAGCTGTAATACAAAAGGCTGCAAAAGCAAAGCATTCTAGGAAACAGCTTTTAAAACTCACCAAATATAAACACCACCGTGAAGCCGAGAGGGATGACACCCGCGGCGGTTTGCTGGCTGCTTTGAAAGGTGACGCTAATGTTGTCAGGGGAGCCGTAGTCCAGGGCTGTATGGTTTGGAGGAGAAGGCCCTGGAGGGCAAGCCGTGGTGTGGGAGGAGATGGCTAGGGTCAGGGAGGCCACGAACATCAGCATGCTGGAGGTGTACAGCAGGGCTTTCCGTCCGGCTTTGT
The DNA here is from genome assembly GCA_003999625.1 of Oryzias javanicus. Lineage (NCBI taxonomy): Eukaryota > Metazoa > Chordata > Actinopteri > Beloniformes > Adrianichthyidae > Oryzias > Oryzias javanicus. The sequence goes on along the minus strand of CM012444.1, from coordinate 8,591,895 downwards.
CCATCAAAGACGCTGCTATGGCAACGGACAACAGGCGAACTGCCCCCACGATTGCAGCATCATACCTGAAGGAAGCGAATTGAGTTGAAATGTGTGTTTAGAGCTGCAGGAGCAAGAAGAAAAGATCAAAATGAAAGCTGTACAACCTTGGCTCAATAGACACTTGGCTTTTTGCAAAAATGGGCTCCAGATAAACCAAGACTGGTGTAATTCCTGTCATCTGCTGCAGAAAACGCATCACCACTGAGATAATGATTGGCTTGTAGTAGATGGGTTTGAGCAGGTTGGACCATTTGACTGTCGTCTGATTGTCGATGCTCTCCTGTGTTGATGAAACCATTGATGTTAGCTCTGATCTGCCACTTGCAATCAAAATAAAAGCCTGTGGTCATCCCCCACCTGTATGTCCCTGAGCTCACTGTACGTGTCATAGTGGCTTCCCCTAAGCCAGCGGAGGACCTTCTCTGCATGCTGCCGTCGGCCGAGGGAGAGGAGTCGTCTAGGGGAGGAGGGCATAAAGGTAAGAAGCACCAACATCAACACCGCTGGCACGGCCCCTGCAACTGCCAACCAACGCCACGGCACCACCAGACCTGCAAAGAGGGGAAAAAAAGTCTCATAAGACTAATAACAGCACAAATTGTGCTCCTTTTTCTCAACTTTAGCTTTTTGTAGCATGTTGGATTTACTGGATCCCAATCTCATTAGCATGATCCAAACTTTCCTTATTAACCCCATTGTTATTATTTGGTTCACGATTTCTACCCAGCAGTTCATCATCATTCCACTAGAAAGGCTTTTCCTGCTGATTTCAAGATGGCTGCCTCCATGAAATCTCAAAAACACTTTTGGTGGGAAAAGTTGAGCTAATTTTCAGGACTTTATGGTAAAAATAACTCATCTCTTGTTATTCATTTTTTTAAATGACCACTTGCTTTATTACAAGGATCAACATTTTTTGATAATTAATTCTTTATAATATAGTTAAAGCATTTTAAAAATGTGTGGATCAAATTTTAGACAATGTGAAAATAAAGTTATTTTTTTCTTCCTGAACACTAATATTAGTATTTTTGCATGCTAAGCTAACATTGATGTGAACAAAAAATACTAAATCCCCCACAATTTATACTACTATAAATAAAAAATAGTTATTTCTTTTTTTTTATTGTTGATTACAGATCCCCTAAAGCAGCAACCTGCAGCTCTTTTATCTCTCCATGGTGGCTATCTGGCTGGAGAAAAAGATAATAATAATAGTAATAGAAATAATAGTATTTTTAGGTAAGGATTACTTAATTAGCATTTATTGTGTGAATGCTTCAAAGCACACTATTGTGATCCAGTGTCTCTTTATTGTGTGAATGACAAGTAGGCATTCACACTTTAGTGATTCTCCTGCTCCTTTCCGTACGTTTTTGGGCACGTAAAAACTCAATCCAACTTTCAGCGATTTCACCAATCTTGGTATCAAAATGATCATCTTGTTCAGGACATTACTGCTTGTATTTTCCAAATTCTTAAAGGCTAAGTAAGACTAAGCTGCTCCTTCTAGATTTTGATCAGTTAAAAATGAGCCCAAATATCTCTTTTGCTGTTAAAGGTTGCCAACTCCTGCCCTAAAGGGACATTAAAATAAAATAAAAAAAAGTTGAAAAGTTTCTGATACTTATCAAATTCTAACTGTTTTTATTTATTTATTTTAACTATGATTTTTTATTTACTTCTATGTCCCTTTAGTGGCTCAGCAGTTTCCAAAAAAGCATCTTAATTAAAAAAAAAAGTTGAATTTTTCTGCTAATTCTCTCACTGGGCTTTACAGGGTTAATTGACTGTGGCTATTGTAAGCGTTTTTTCTTCTTTCTTTTTAAACTGATTGGCATTAGGATATATATGATAAAAATAACCCCTGTAGCCTTCAGTTTCTACCCCAGAGGCACACACCGAGAGCGTAGAGGGTCAGACTCCCAAACACAGCCATGACCTGAGGACAGGAGCCCAGAGCTCCCCGCACTCCTTTGTGGGAGATCTCAGAAATGTAGACCTGAAGCAGAAACACAAGACACACAACTTTGAGGGAATTTTGCCTATGGGTGCAGCCGACTTTCATTCACCCAGACTTGGTTAGCAGGGATGCAACAATTCACTTTCCTCAATTTGGTTTAAAGCTCAATTTTTGAGACACAGTTTTGCTCTGGTTAAATACAAAACGCAACAGTAAAAACAAAGAAATCATGAATTTTCTTTTTTTTTAATTTGCTAAAGGCAAGTAGACCTTTCAGTTGGTTTATAAGCCTAGTGTAATGTAATAAAACAATATTAAATATGTTAAATGTAGCACAATGCGTGTTTGACCTTTTAAACGTCCTAGCAAATGTTGAAATGTTCTAAAATTGGTTTAATTTTAAACAATAAAAATAAAAATGTAATTTTTTGTAGACTGGTGAACATTCTGCAAGTGTCACATTTAAAAAAAATCATTTTTGTGTGTCAATTTTATGCACAATGATGGAATGTTTTTCTTAATTTAAGTCCAGTAATTAAAAATCCTAATGAATTGAAAAAAAAAGACTTAAATATTTTATTTTTTTTATTTCAACCAACGCCTTTCAATGTACTCACCTCCCAGACCTAAAGCAGTCGTAAATACTGCTGGAAGCAATGCTAAGAATGTGCAGTTAGTTACTATGAAAGCAAAGGGGGTCACATTTTTTGCCTTTAAGGCAGGGAAGGTGAGATTTAACCTTTTCAACAAGTTTTGTCTTGTTTAATTTGCAAACTTGTTACTAACTAAATACCAGAATTACCAGCTCAGCTTCATTTTTAGTCAAAATATGCGTTTAACCCAAAGGAAGATCCTTTCTTTCTCTTTCTGGAGATAAACTAAGCCAAAGTGTGTAAAAATCAGGCAAAAGTACTGGTTCTTTTCTTGCTTGGTAACACATTTTTAAACTTTCTTTTTTCAAAGGCTTTGAATGAACCTACTGGAATGGACGCTGCTGTCATGCCGGCAGCGACCCCTGTTAGAAAACGGCCCAAATGTAGCATCCATAAGTCTACAGCTCCTGCTAGCAGCATGTACCTGAAACACACAGAACAACACGTCATGCAAAACACACTCGTGTAAATTTATGTCATTCTTTGTCTGCCTGTAGCAGACTTTCAAACAGGTTTCATTTCCTTAATTAAATTTTAAAATAAAATGATCAACTTAAGTTGTTTTGAGGTTTATTTGAAATAAAAAGGCTGTTTTCATGTTTTTAAGTTAAATTGAAATTGAAAATGAGCTTACATAGTTAATGTTAGAAATTCTTACACTATTAAATCAGTTGAACATTTTGTTTTCAAAACTAAAAAAAAAATGCTGAAAAAAATAAAATTGGCAGATTATATCTTTTATATGAATCACTTTTTTTTTTAAAATCCTATTGGTCAACTTTTAACATGACTCAGTATTATAAACTCAATTGATTTTGACTGATTTATTTATTTTTTGCAGAATCAGTTGATTTTGACTCATTTATTTATTTATTTTTGCAGAATGTCTCATCTTCAAGCAGCAAATGGGTAATGATTTAAGCAAACATTACCTCCATGCATTAGGTTGATATGATGTAAGGGGCTAATACAATTAAAACATTAGCTTTTCTACACTTGTGTTCTCTTTTTTTTTCTTTTTTAATTAAAGTTGTCACAAATTGATGTGGAAAAACGACAGTGGGCAGAATTTTATGAAACTAAAATGTGAATGGATTTGACATTAATTCTTGTGAACTTTTTTTTACACATATGTAATTTACACTTGATTATCTTGGAGAAAGACAAATAATCTGGAAAACTTCACTGTTCATTACTAGGTATTTTTCTCTGAGTCACACTGGTTGAATTTTTGTTAAAGATGTCCTGGATCCATTATAGGTTAGTGAATCGGATCGTTCAAAATGAACCAAAATCGACTATGAATTATGAATTAGTATTAGCAAGAGCCGGGCGATGGAATACCTGATTAGTAATAATCTCTCATTGTAATAAAATAATAGAATTGTTTTTATTACAAGGATCACAACATAAAGTACTGCAACTGTGTAGTAATACTGACAGCAACGTAGCACAGCGTTTGGGTTCAGTAACCATCCCAAGTAAGAATTAGTAGTACATGTCTTATAACAACAAAAACCGCGAGGCCAAACATTTAACACAAGCTGATTCATTGCGATATATTGCCTTATCGATTTTTACTTACACCCCTGCTATGAATCGGATCATCAACCATTAATTATGATATGAATCAAACTATTACTGACATGAATCGCTACACCTCAAATTTCTTAAAAAGGTGTTTTTTTTCTTCACTGCTTTGCACTCAGAAGAGATTTTATGACCTCTGGTCTTATGGGTGCGTGGGAGGGAGGTTCAAAAGCTCCCAGAAACCATTGCTCCAGTGACAGCTGAATTCCTGGGTGGGATCTGATCCTCATCCTTCTGTCTGCTTGATCTAGAAGCTTGTTGAAGCCTTGGTTGTCTGTGTTTTTACTTTTACCCCTCTTACTTCTGTGGTTTAGTTCTCGGTTGGCTTCTTCTGTTGTTTTTAGGGTTGTGTTGCTGTTATCAAGTTTACCATTGAAAAGCACAACAATTTATGTGAAATAATTCAGTTTATGCTACACTTTGTTCTCTCCCAGTCTTTGTGTGTCTTAGTTTGGTTTTTATTTTGTGACTCCCTCCACACGGCCTCCACTCCATCTCATAACATCCTGTGTTTCTATTTTTAACCTTTCATGTTTGTATATTTTCTCACTTTTTTCCAGATCAAGGATGTAACACGCATTGATGGGAACATGCTGATATTTACCCAACAGTTGAAGGCACGGCGGACATCATGATGCTGAGCTTCCGTCCTATCAGGTCGTTGAGCATCATGGCCCCCAGCCCGCCAGCCGCCGCGCCCAAGGAGTAGATGGAGCCGAACCAAGCAGCCTGTTCTGTGTCCATCCTGAGCCGAGGGTCTGCATCTGGACTTTTGAACTTGGGCAGTACGGGAGAGGAATAGACCAAGGAATACCCGAAGTTGAAATTTCCCAGGACAGCCGAGAACACGGCCAGGTAAAGGCCTGAGTTTCTAACCTGGAAGAGGACACAAAATGCTTCAAATGAAACCAGAAATTTAAAGTAGTACTCCAAACTAACCTAGTAGTCACATTTGTAATACCAGATTTAACCTTCAGAGGTCAGGAAGATCATTTGAAATTGTGAGACGACAAAAAAAATCTTCTGTTTCACTGGAAGGAAGAGATCATTTTTTTTTTTTGTTCTCTAGGTTTTTCCAGAAAATGGTCAGTTTGAATCAACAAAAAATTAAAAATAAAATAAGCACATATCAAATAATTTTACTTAATCACAATCAAACCCACATAAAATATATAAAGCGGTCAGAAAACCTGTGAAAGTTTCAGAACACACCCTCTTGTGACCATCTTGAGTTATATTTACATATTTGTATCAACAAAAGCTGCAGAACAAAAGGGGATGTTTGTGAGTCAGTAAAAAAAAATGAACCATTGAACTCAAACAGGTGATTGAAGGGAGTGGACTGAGGAAATTCCCTGACATATTTAAAATGTTATTCATGATTCATGAGTTATGCTGATGTGGGCAGGTGACATGCAGGATAAACAACCAATAAAAATGCAGCGATTGTTTTTTCAAAAAATATTATTTTGTATTAGTCTTAAGTCAGCTTAAAAGGGGAAACTGTCATGGTTCTGCTCTGCTCCTTCACCCCTCCCTTCCTTCCTTCACTCTAATTTCATTCACCTGTGTTAATTAGGTTCTCATTGTGCTCCAGTTGGTGTTCACACTATTTAAGATCCTCACTTTCCCCTCTTCACTGCCAGTTCGTTGAATCAGTCACGTTCCAGCTAGAGTAACAAACTTTGCAATCTTAGTCTTTTCATGTTTTTGACCCTTTTCTGGCCTGGTAACGAGTTTAAGCCTGTCCCCTCTCTGGAGTTTTCTGCCCTGGTTTCCTCTCTCCGTTTCCATCCTGAAGAAGCGTGACGTTTCCAGTTCCCTCATCTCAACACGGAGTAAAGCTGCCCCAACCCTGGTCTTCACCCTCCGGTGGATCCTCATCCTATACACAGGAGCAGTGGAGGAATCTTCCATCAGTCCTGACACCATCCGCCCAGCACTCAAACACTTCAAAGGCTCTTCTCTCACGTCTGCTTCTGGAGTTCTAAGTAAGAGATCACCATCACCCCAAGCGGAACCAGGGTCTCTAAATAACTCTGTTTATCTGACTTTCAGGCTCACCTGTGCATCTGGCGGCCCACTGATTAATACTACCTCCCTAATAAACACTCTAACTGTTACCTGTGTTTGCTCTTGGGTTGTCCTCCCTATTTCCTAACAGAACGAACTGGCCAAAATGGACCCCAAGAGCAACCAGGACTGGAGGTCTAGAGTGGACGAGGTCATGTCCAGTTATGAGGGCAGATTTGTGCAGTTATCTGCAGGTATGAATGACCTTCTCCAGCGCTTTACTGCGCTTTCATTGAACGCCGACAGAGAGCCGCCAGCTCTGCCAGGTTGAGCGAGTCAGTTAGAGGTGCGGCAATGGAGCCTCGTATGCCACCTCCTGAACGTTTCTCGGGCAACCCTGAGCATTGTCGAACATTCATTTCCCAGTGTGAACTTTTTTTTGCCTTGCAACCCTCAATGTTCCAGTCGGAGGTATCCAAGGTGGCCTTTGCTGTATCGCTTCTCACAGGAAAAGCAGGACAATGGGGAACAGCAGAGTGGGAGCGGCGATCTAAGGCTGTTTCTTCCTTCAAGCAGTTTTCTGATGCCCTCAAACAAGTATTCAACCCGATAGTTCCATCACATGAGGCTGGTCGTAGGCTGCCTCGCCTGTCTCAGGGAAACAGATCAGTAGATGACTTTGCCATAGAGTTCCGCACACTGTCTGCTGACTGTGAGTGGAATGAAGCAGCTATGTTTGTTTTCTATCAAGGACTTAATGACCCTCTAAAGGATGAACTGGCTGCTCGGGATCTTCCTTCATCTCTGGACGGTCTGGTGGAGCTTGCTGCCCGCATAGACCGGAGAATGAGGGAGAGAGGACGGGAGAGAGGTATGAGACGTTCCCTAGAACTAATGTCTCTCAGCCTTTGTCCCAAACAGACTGTGCCACTGCAGCATCCTTCAAGGAGAACTTCTAGATTCCTCTGAGCCCATGCAGCTGGGCCGCACCCGGATCACGCCAGAGGAGCATGAGCGGAGATACAGGCTGCACCTGTGTTTCTATTGTGGAGGAACAGGACACCAGATAGCCACGTGTCCAGTAAAAGGACAGGCTCAGCACCTGAGAGGAGGACGTGTCTGAGCCGGAGCCGAGTACCCTCCTCACTGTCTGGTTTGTCCACACCAGTTGTTTTACATGCGCGATCAGGACCTGTCAAAGTTGATGTGTTTATCGACTCTGGTTCTGATTGCAATTTTATTACTCACCAGTTGGTCTCTAAGCTACAAATCAGGCTGCAGTCCCTGTCCGTACCTGTGAACGTGCATGCAATCGACAACCATTTGATTAATCGCAGCTCACGTGTAACAGAGCCAGTTAAAGTTCAAATCGACAACCATTTTGAGGAGATGCGTTTTCATGTCATTGACGTGTCTAACCCGTCTGTTATTTTTGGATTACCATGGTTGAGAAAGCATAACCCCCTAATTGACTGGTTGTCTGGCAGGATCACAACATGGGGGGTTGGCTGTCCTGTGACCTGTCTGCGATCCATGCAACCCAGCAGCACTTCTGTTCTACCTGTGGAGGAGGAGTACCCAGACATTTCCAAGGTCCCGTTGGAGTACCTTGATCTAAAAGAGGCCTTCAATAAAGTTAAAGCCACGGCTTTGCCTCCGCACAGACCGTTTGATTGTTGCATTGATTTACTCCCTGGAACAGTGCCTCCTAGGGGTCGTTTATACTCTTTGACTGGGCCTGAGCGTCAAGCTATGAAGGAGTATATCGATGACTCGCTTAAGGCTGGACTTATTCGTCCCTCTTCCTCTCCGGCTGGGGCAGGGTTCTTTTTTGTTAAAAAGAAGGATGGAGGACTAAGACCATGCATTGACTACAGGGGGCTAAGTCAAATAACCATCAAGAACAGGTACCCTCTGCCTCTCATGAATTCAGCTTTTGAGTTACTTCAAGGTTCCACCATTTTTACCAAGCTGGATTTGCGCAATGCTTACCACCTCATTCGGGTCAAGGAGGGGGATGAGTGGAAAACTGCGTTTAACACTCCTCAAGGTCACTATGAATACTTGGTAATGCCTTTTGGGCTTACCAATGCACCTGCTGTGTTCCAGAACATGGTGAATAGCGTCTTGGGGGACATGATCAATGACTTTGTTTTCGTTTATTTGGATGACATCTTGATTTTTTTCACAGTCCGAGGAGGAACACGTACAACATGTCAGAAGAGTACTACAGCGGCTTCTCCAGAATCAGCTGTTTGTGAAAGCGGAGAAGTGCGATTTCCATGTCCATTCTGTGTCGTTTTTGGGTTTGAATGTTGCAGCAGGTCAGGTGCAGATGGACCAGACAAAAGTGGAGGCGGTCCTCAATTGGCCAGTCCCGGACACCCGCAAGAAACTACAGCGTTTCTTAGGGTTTGCCAATTTCTATCGCAGATTCATTAAGGGATATAGCCAGATAGCTGCTCCACTACACTCTCTGACCTCCTCCAAGAGAGGTTTTGTGTGGAGTCCATGTGCTGAAGCTGCTTTTGCCAAACTGAAGACAGCTTTTACGTCTGCCCCCATTTTAAAGATGCCTGATGAGGAGCGACAATTCATCGTGGAGGTGGATGCATCTGACCAGGGAGTGGGCGCTGTGCTTTCACAGCGTTATGAGGACAACAAAGTACATCCTTGCGCCTTCTTCTCACGTCGTTTGACAGATGCTGAACGCAACTACGATGTAGGAGACAGAGAACTCCTAGCCATCAAGCTTGCCTTGGAGGAGTGGCGTCACTGGCTAGAGGGGGCCAAACATCCATTTATCGTGTTTACAGACCACAAGAATTTGGAGTATCTCCGAACAGCTAAGAGGCTCAATTCACGCCAAGCCAGATGGTCACTGTTTTTTAATCGTTTTGCCTTTTCACTATCCTACAGACCAGGATCAAAAAACGCCAAAGCTGACGCCCTTTCTCGGCAACACGAGTCTCTTCCTTGTGACATCAGTCCTGAGCCCATCCTTCCGCCCGCCGTGCGACTAGCGGTTCTCACAGACAACGTTGAGGCTGAAGTGAGACAGGCGCAAGCGCAGGTAACCATACCTAATGACTGTCCTGCTGGTCTACTATTTGTTCCAGAAGCCCTGAGATCCAGAGTCATCCACTGGTGTCACTCTTCCCCGCTTCACTGTCATCCGGGCACCCGAGGAACTGCAGCTGTAATCAAACGACTCTTCTGGTGGCCCTCACTGATGTCCGATGTAACACGCTATGTTGCTGCTTGTCCGGACTGTGCCAGAAATAAAACATCTCATCTACGACCTGCTGGACTCCTTCAGCCCCTTCCCGTGCCTCGAAGACCTTGGTCCCACATCGCTATGGATTTTGTCACAGGCCTTCCTTGCTCTGATGGCAATAATACCATACTCACTGTAGTGGACAGGTTCTCAAAGATGGTGCATTTCATCCCGTTGCCGGGGTTGCCGTCCGCTAAGGAGACTGCAGATATTCTTTTGCGTCAAGTTTTTAGGCTACATGGTGTTCCAAGAGACATTGTAACAGACAGGGGTCCACAGTTCACTGCTAAATTTTGGTCTGCATTCTGTAGATTGCTGGGAGTATCGGTCAGTCTCTCGTCAGGTTTTCACCCTCAGTCCAACGGCCAATCGGAGAGACTGAACCAACAGCTGGAGACCAGTCTCAGGATCCTGAGTTCCTCTGACCCCACTTCCTGGTCTCGTCATGTCATTTGGGCAGAGTATGCTCACAACTCTCTTCCTACTACTGCCACAGGTCTTTCTCCCTTTGAGGTTGTTTATGGGTTTTTGCCTCCTGTGTTTCCCTCCCTGGAGAGTACTGTGTCTGTCCCATCAGCGCATGCAGCTGTGCGCCGAATCCATAGGGTCTGGAGACGGGCTCGGAACGTTCTCCTCAAGACCGTTGATTCCTACAGGCGTCATGCTGACAGACGCCGGAGACCTGCTCCCACATATAGACCCGGTCTGAAAGTGTGGCTGTCTGCCTCCGACCTCCCCCTTCGTGTGGACAATAAGAAACTGGCTCCTCGCTTTGTTGGACCCTTCCCAGTCACTAGAGTCATCAACCCTTCGGCTGTGCGACTTGGGTTACCCCGGCCTATGCGGGTTCACCCCACTTTCCATGTGTCCAAACTCAAGCCCGCCCTGGACTCTGATCTGGTTCCGCCTGCTGCCCCCCCTCCTCCTGCGCGTTTCATTGACGGTGGGCCTGCCTATACTGTCAAGGCTCTTCTCCTCGTCGGCGGGGGCGGGTTATCAGTACCTGGTGGACTGGGAGGGTTATGGCCCTGAGGAGCGCTCCTGGTGCCATCCAGGTTCATCCTGGATCGCGCTCTCATTTCACAGTTTCACCGTGATCACCCTGGGCAGCCTGGGGGACCGTCCGGTGCCGGTCCCTAGGTGGGGGGCAATGTCATGGTTCTGCTCTGCTCCTTCACCCCTCCCTTCCTTCCTTCACTCTAATTTCATTCACCTGTGTTAATTAGGTTCTCATTGTGCTCCAGTTGGTGTTCACACTATTTAAGATCCTCACTTTCCCCTCTTCACTGCCAGTTCGTTGAATCAGTCACGTTCCAGCTAGAGTAACAAACTTTGCAATCTTAGTCTTTTCATGTTTTTGACCCTTTTCTGGCCTGGTAACGAGTTTAAGCCTGTCCCCTCTCTGGAGTTTTCTGCCCTGGTTTTTCCTCCTCCGTTTCCATCCTGAAGAAGCGTGACGTTTCCAGTTCCCTCATCTCAACACGGAGTAAAGCTGCCCCAACCCTGGTCTTCACCCTCCGGTGGATCCTCATCCTATACACAGGAGCAGTGGAGGAATCTTCCATCAGTCCTGACACCATCCGCCCAGCACTCAAACACTTCAAAGGCTCTTCTCTCACGTCTGCTTCTGGAGTTCTAAGTAAGAGATCACCATCACCCCAAGCGGGGAACCAGGGTCTCTAAATAACTCTGTTTATCTGACTTTCAGGCTCACCTGTGCATCTGGCGGCCCACTGATTAATACTACCTCCCTAATAAACACTCTAACTGTTACCTGTGTTTGCTCTGTTTGGGTTGTCCTCCCTATTTCCTAACAGAAACCTTTGATCGAACATGCGGTCAGTTAATTATGTACTCATTTTTTTAAATTTGGGCCTGGTATTGTTTTTTAAATGGGTCTAAATAACAAAGTGTTGCTATGAACAAGCATTTTTATTTAGTTTTAATTTTCTGTTCTGCTTTACCTGGATGAATTTGTTCATTATGATTTAACTGTAATTTTTCCACCACTTTTTACAGGGAAAGAAAAGAAATTGATGGACAAGAATAATTATGGAAAAAACATGGTCAACAAAAGGAGCAATGATAACAAGGATAAAACAGAATTTGTCCTAATAAATGAAACTGAAAATCAATAAAGTAATGGAGTTTCATGACTGCACATTTATTTTGTTTCCAATTTAAATGTTATTGATTTAATAAAAAAAATACTTCATATGTTTTTATATTAAGGTTAACTTTGAGAATATGGTTAAAATGCAATCAGCTTTTTATATGATATATTTTTTATCACCAAAATAGGCTTTATTTGAAATAATTTTGTAATGCTACCATTAACTTATAGTTATTGTAAGGAGATGATGATTTATTGTTACTTTTGTGCTGTTTTGAGTTGGAAAGATTACTTTTTGTGATCTTAGAAAAGTTTGAATCTTTTAAAAACACATCTATCTCTTCTGAATTCATCTATCATAATATCTGTTTTTTATTTTAACAACATGTGAAATATACAACTTAAAATGTATTTAAATTAGAATCAAACTGTAAAATGTTCAAAAAAGCTACGAGAGTTTTGCTTCTATCAACTCAAAATGCCAAAATCGCATAAATGATGCAGATTTCTGACCTGAGATCCAGACAGTGTAGCTCTTCGCTTTAGCAGTGGTGTTTCCTCGTCCATTTTACAGAGTCTACTCGAAAGCCTTTTTCTCAAGCAGTTTAATGTTCAGAAAAAGAAAAAAGAGAAAAAAAACCAAAACCACGCAATGTTGCAATGTTTTACTAACCAAAAGCAGAAGAGGGAGAGCTGCTGTTTGATTCCCGGATTAGCAAATTCAAATAAAGAAAAGCAGAAGAAGAGGACTGAACTCCTTAACTATATGAGTGAATGAGGAAGGTCAGGGGTTTCTGTTGGATTCCTTCAATGAGGCTTAGATTTTCCCTATTGTTGCTAAGATGAATAAGAATTGGTGTTCAGTGTAACAAGTAATCTCTTTGGCACTAAACTAATCTTATTGATACATATGTTATAATGTCTGCTTTAAAAATGTTTAAACCCTTAGCGATCTAGGGCATTTTTTAAGTATTTTTTTGCTACTTTACAGTTTAATAATTTACCTATAAACTGTGTTTTGTGGTTGATATTTATCTTTTTAGTACAACCAGGACTCTAGATAAAGTTTTTGCACTGGTGCACCAAACTTTTTTCTCAAGTGCACCAGCACAAAAGTTTGATGCACCAACCTTTCTTGACCTCCTTTCATTTAACATGGTCACTTTGCTTTTTAATCATTGTCAATATTTGTATAAGGACTTGAGAACGATTAAACGACAAGCTATTAAAAATTTAGTACATGATATTTGAAACACTATTCTATGATGTTGAAAATTACATTAAAAAGTTTGTGCCTAAAGTCCAACTCCATCTATACTTCTTCCTATTGCAAAATTGTTCTCAGTGGTCTTTTAATTGCGATAATTTTAGCCAAATTCAAAATGCCTGTGATGTTTTTTAGACATTTTTTTTGTGGGACTCAAATGTTAATCAGAAACACAGAAGTAACCCTCAGCTAATTTCTCAGCATACCTTTTTTTACACACTCTCTCTATCTTAGAGCTCCTCACAGCCCCCAATCTTACATTAACAGTGGAACAAAAACACTGAGCAATATTTGAGCCATCCAATCAAACAGTTTTGAGCCTGATGACAGTTCAGACAAGGAAAATTGAGACGTTAATGGGTCTACAAGTGGATTCATCAGAATAGAGCGCCTATTTCAGCTTCTGTGTCACAGCCTGAGAGGTTTATCAAATAGGGGGGTTGTAGCTGCTCTGGGTTCATCATGATTTGTAATAGAAAAAAAACTCAACAATCTTTAATTATTTAATATATGTCCTCCACCTTTAAAAAAGCAACAAAAACATATTAAAAACACCAAAAACACAGTTTTCATAGGGATGAGCCTTGAATCCATTCTTTTTAGTTATTTTGTGCTAACTGAAAGCCCAACTGAGGATGTCTGACATCCTATCTTCCAGTGCAATAAAAGAAAACAGCAGGAAGCAAAAATAACTAAATAAAATAGAAAAAATAAACCATTTAAACATTAAATACAAATGCTAAATGTGACAATACATTAGAGGGACCTGTTTTGTTCACATTTTAAATAAGCTCTCCGTAACTTTTTTTTTTTTTAGAAGCTTTTAGTAGCTGATCATGAGTTTTTATGACATTTACAATGTACAATGTGCTATGACTATGTGCTATGATATTTATACTTTGCTTGCACGTTACTCAGAATCACTGCAAATGAGTTGTTGGACATTTCCTAAAAACTTAAAAGGGTGCTGAACTATTAGAAATGTGTGCAACAACCAAGAAGTGCAGTCAGGCATGTGTTCTTTTTTGTCTTCAATTTAGCGTTTTTAAAAAGTTTGCTAATTTTAAATTAACTAACTTAAAGTTTGAGAAACTCGTTAAATATGTTTTTATTATTAATGACATGGTTTAGAAGATTGTTTAAAACATGTTGCTCTGTGAAAGAAACTCAGCTCAAGTCTTTTATTTAGATATAAAAAATATTAATGTAGAAATCAAAGTATAAACAAAACGGTAGTCTTCTTGAAATTGGTTGTTTTTCTTGTAGAAAAATACACGTTTGGAGTAAATCTGTGAGGGTACTACATGCCCCACAATCCAACGCGCCAAAAACACTTTTGTCCCTTTACAGCCCCCTTACAAAGCGTCACGAGTTAAACAACTGATCATGGGGATATCCGAGTTTGGTAGTTAGCCATCAACAACTGCCCCTCGTTAGTTTGACCTCGTGGTTATTGCCACCGTCATGTCAAACATCACGAAGAAGGTTTCGTGGTCCAGCCGCGGGGACGAGCTCGGGGCTGCAGGGGAGGGAACCCCGCTGCTCAACGGCTCCGAGCAGCCCAGACACTCCAGACAGGTACAGCTAGCTTAGAGGCTAACATTGACGTAACAGCTGTGCTCCCCGGAGCCTAACTAGCTATTGAGCTACGTTTATTTACGAATGTAAAATGTAGCAGAGTCTGCATGGTTTGAGAGTGTTTTGAATGTTTTTTTTTTGGCACTAGCCACGCACGTGACGTTCATATTCTATGTTATGGCATGCTAATAATTGGTTATAATATGATAGCATGAAGCTCCGAGACTGTAAATGGAAGAATATAATAAAGCTATGTATATTTTGAGGAAGAAAGTATAAAAAGTTGTAATTTAACTGTGGAAAAGTACAGAAATAATTGTCTAATGACTTTTTTTTAATTAATAAAAAGTTGTTGTAACATAACTTTTTTGAGCTAGCTTTTAAAATATCATTATATTTAAAAACATAAAGGTTGCAATAGAAAAAATAGTCATAGCAAAGCACATAAATTCGTCAAACTACCTATTTTTACCTTGAATGCAACCTGCAGGTCTTACTTCCTGTTTTGAGTAGCTGTAGCAGGAAGTTAGGGACCTGCAACCTATTGTTTTTCTCTCTGTGTGTATTATTATCGTAGAAGACAAAATTATAGGTGTTATCTGTCCATGTAAACATCCTTAAATAAGCACAGGTGGTTCCTCTTTCAGAACGTTCAGGCTTTATGACTTTTAATTTCCCTTTAAAACAGCCTCACAGTTATTTGAACAAATAAAATAGCAAAAAGTGACCTTTTGATGATGAAGATGTTTGATTTTTTGGCTCATCAGCCCACCTTCTGTAACTGTCTGTGGTGTTTGTAGTTCTCTGAAGGAGGCAGTTTATTTCAAATAGGCAGACTCAGCACGGTGGATTTGGAAGAGGAGATATCGGCAGAAGAGGTAAAGTCCCAATCCCCAAACGCTGCTATACTTTCCTGTCTGTGGCTTCTACTGATCACTTGTGCAGCGAGAGACTAGAATAGCAACTTCCTGGTCAGGTTGTGATTCAGCCTCACGTTGGGACTGAGTTGGAGTTGTTGTCTGAATGGAGCTCTAAGGGGAGAAACTCTTTTGTATGTCTGGAAACGTTAGGATATTAACACGATAACGTGAGTCAGCTGAGAACAGTGATGGGAGCGATGGCTGACTTCATCCCACTTAGCGTGCTTGTCATTGTGAATTTGCAAATAACAAATCAATGCAGGACACGTTCAAAAACACACTCAACAAACACTTCTAAGAAGAAAGAACTTGTTTCAGCTCTGACATTAAAGACTCACCCCAATAAAAATGGAACATGTTCTTGTGCCATTTTTCTGATGATGGACAAATGCAAAGAAAATTAAGGTTAAAATTGTATTTCTAAGGAGTCATCCAAAAATGCAGCTTGAAAAAGATTGTATTTGTGACAGAACAAACGCTGGGTGTGGCACAACTTTTTACTTGCTTCATTCTGATGCATCAACTTGTTGACAACTAGATCTGTGCATAAACTGTCCCGCCCACAACTCAGAGGCAAATTTCTAATGAACTCCTGCTGCTCTTCAGAAACATTGTCCTCAAAAACGACACAGGCTTAAATTTTTTTTTCTAAAATAGTCATGATCATGATTAAAAGACCTTTTAAAATGCCTCAAAAGATGATTGGAGTGGGACTGTAGCAAACCTGCTTGGCAACCTGATTATAAGCAGAAAACTAGCAAACATTTGACACTTATTAGATTTATATTTCAGTTTTTTCCACAAACTTTCAGAAGCAAAGAGGTTTGGCACATTTGTGGTGCAATCAAATGACAAAGCCTGACGTCATGACAATTTAATTCTGTTAGTAAAATCTTCAGACATGATTGAAACCTCCGTCGTCCTCATTTCCTGCAGTTAGAAGTCTTTTCCATGGCTGATGAGAATGTGACTCTGATCATGTGTTTCTGTAATTAGTGGTGGGTGTGCCGTCAGTTGTGCATATGCTCAAGCATGCTTCAAATCGGCTTGCATGCACGTCTCGCATAAACCGGATTTTTTTCCACCCCCAGCAATTCCCAACAACAGACCCCTCTTTTGTAACACTTTTCTCTTAAATTAGATTTTGCGGAGAAAATGCTTCTTTTCCGGTTGTTGTCTCTTTCATTCTGCTAATTATTAACGCAACCTAACAGTCTGTTCAGTGACATTTAAAAGCTTTTCAAAAGCAGCTGCTCTTCTATTCATGTTTGATCCAAATGATGCTCCTACTTTCCCTGTGGTGCATGTGGAGGTCATAGGTCAGCTCTGTTGTGTTGATCTTTGTCTTTTTGTGTGTTTTTCCTCACAGGAGGCCGCACGAGGGCAGCCCAGAGAGATCCCTCACAATGAGAAGCTCCTGTCACTTAAATACGAGGTAAAGCATGTCATCTCTCTCCGAAATAAAAGCTGGAGCATTTTCTGCAAAATGACATTTACCAGCAGATCGTGTTAAACATTTTTTTTTTGTTGTATGATTGTTGTAGATGAAAAAAAATGCCAAAAAAGGTACATTTCTGGCAGCAAAAAGTAACAAATTCTCGAAATCATTTGGTCTGACGCAGCATTTTGAGACGTTATGCAATAAATATATTAAAAGAGAGAAATGTGGGAAACTTTAAGAAGGAGTTTGTAATGGGAAGAAAGTCTGTGCTGACCAAAAACAGGAGTGAACACTTTGATGTGGCAAGCAAGTTTCACTTTGACAAAGGAACTAATAAAGATAAACTCTTAGTTTCCAGTATGACATGATCCAGGGCTGCTGCTTTTGTTATAAGACCAGTCTGATCATATGTTGAAGAGCATGATGAAGGATGTGCAGTCATGTGAAAACATTAGGACAGTCTGAAAGTCTGTATATTTTCCCACATATTTGGATAAAAACACATTTAATATCAATTTGAACTTCACTGAGAGATCCAATGATATAACTTGACATTAAAACATATTTTAAGCCTTTTTCAAACTTTATATGAAATATAACTTTAAAATTTATGTTTAAGTTCAGACACTTTACATTTATGACACATGTAAAGGAGTTGTAGATGCCATAAAAAAGTGTTTCAATTATGTTATTTCAGCCAAACGAACAAAAATAGCTAATAGGAGGCCCAAACTTTAACCTCCATTAAAATATGAAATGTTGTTCAGATATTTTTCTTTTGTAAGTAGAATAATAGTAATGTTTTTTAAATCACTTTCTTTTTTTTGGACATTTTTCAAAGTAGGACTGGACTATATATGAGCTGAGGAAGACAGAGCTGATTATTTAATGAGGGTGTCCTAATTTATCCACATGACTGTATATGCCATCAAGAAACTACAGCTTCAATTTGCGTTTCTGATCGTTTTTTAGTCAAATCCTTGCGATTCAAGAGCAGAAAAAAAGCAATTTTATGTTTGAAAAATACTACTTGTTATTATTTTTAAGCACAAAATCTTTAACATATTGTAACTCTTCAACCGTTATCCCAATCAACGTAATTCCAGCAGATTCTGAAGGAGAAAAGTTGCTCCTTTTTTCCCTCAGAATCTGCTGGAATTACGTTGATCATGTTAACAATTGAAAAGTTACAGTAAATCAAGGAACATAAACGCTGGAGCTCCGATGTCAAAGGTTAAGAAAGATCTTTGAAGCTCACGTTTTGTTTTTTGTGTTGTTTTAGAGTTTGGACTATGATAACATTGAAAACCAGCTGTTTCTTGAGGAGGAAAGGCGGATGAGTTTCACGGTGAGTTGAATGGGGGCTGTTTGAAAATGATTGTTGTTGCATTTCTCAACAAATCATTCTTTATTCTTTTGTGTTTTCAGGGTTTCCGTTGTCTCGAGATCAGCCGCTGGTTGATCTGTGGGCTGATCGGCCTGCTGACGGGATTAATTGCTTGTGTTATCGACATCGTGGTGGAAAAGCTAGCAGGATACAAATATGAAGCATTAAGCAGAGTATCCTGGGAAGATTTTATTTTATTAGTTTACATATGCAGGGTACAGAGATAGAGCCTATTTTACTTAACCTTTATTTTAGCAGGAAATCCCATTGATTTAGATCTCTTTTTAGGGAGTCCTGCGCCGAAAGGCATTATCACAAGAAAATAAATACAGTTAAAACAATAAAGTGGAAATAAAATACAATTAAAATAAACAGTATAACAATAATTAACAGGTTAATCATGAGTAATACACTGGTCTCTGTAACTTGTGTTCTGGTATAACTACGCACGTTTCTATAAGTGTTTTTGGGCTCTACGTACGAAACAGGTGGTCATTGAACATGTGTTGAAAGTTAAACAACTTTGACCAATCAGGGACTCAGGTTAGCATCCTTTTTCATTCACGTTGTTTGATGAAGGAGGATAAATGAACAATTGAAGTTTGGGCTTGGCTGGAATTATACGACACCAAGTCTTTCATTTATTTAAATTGAGCTGCTAAAGAAAAAACTTGGAGCCTCTTCTAACTGGCAGACATGCATTAAACAAAATTAAAAAAGGGAGAGGAGGAAGAAGCCCCTCCCTGTTTGTCCAGTATAAACACTGTAAGGGCTAAATGTCTTGAAAGTGCGTCAAATGTGTACTTAGCATTATTGTGTGAATGGGTAAATAGGACTGTGACTGTAAAGCGTTTTGAGCCTTCTAAGAAGGTAATAAAGCGTTCTAGAAGTATACGCCATTCACCACAAATGACTGAGAAGTTATTTTCTCTATTGAGCAATGTCATTTCTCCTTTCTGATAATCTTGGGTCAAATATTTAAAAAGAAAAACATGCTGAGCTCAGCTGGTTGTGTATTCCTTCATTCTAAAATGTTCCAGATATTGAAAGGTTTACAGAAGTGGGAGGACTGTCAATCTCCCTCATCCTCTGGGCTGTCCTGAACTTCTCCTTTGTCATGGTGGGATCCATCCTTGTGGCCTTCTTTGAGGTGAGGCTGAAAGCGGAAAGCCGTGTGGCTTTTTCTTTTGTTTTTGTTTCGTTGGTAAAGTGTGACAGCTTTTTTTTTTTTTTTTTTTTTTTTGCGATTATTTTGTTCGGTCTGGTACATTCTATGATGATGAGCTAAAAAGGTGATTGTTCCTCTGTGCTCAATCCAATACTAAAAACGTTTTCTGCTTTTGTATTTTTTATTTTTTTTACAAGAGGAAGTTGAATTTTCACTTTAAATGACATTGTTTTTTTCCTCCTGTAATTTCCTGTTAGCCTGTAGCAGCAGGAAGTGGGATTCCTCAGATCAAATGTTACTTGAATGGAGTCAAGATTCCCAGGGTGGTGCGGCTCAAGGTGAAGCAAACGAAAACACCAGTAGCAGCACAAAAAAACTTCCGACTTATACTGTTAAATTTCTGTCTGTCCCCTGCAGACTCTGGTGGTGAAAGTATGCGGTGTCATCTGCTCAGTGGTTGGAGGTCTTGCAGTCGGGAAGGTAAACCGAACATTACACCTGCTAGTCCTTCACCCGTCCAGCTTTCCATGAACACGGAAGGGATGTGTCTTTTAAAAAACACATTTTCCTCATTTAAATACCAAGGTTTGAAACATTTGCTGTTTTTGTCTAAAGTCTATGTTTTGTATTTGCCATCCATCCTTTAGGAAGGTCCCATGATTCACTCGGGCGCCGTCGTGGCGGCAGGAGTCTCCCAGGGTAGAAGTACTACTTTGAAGAAAGATCTAATGGTCAGTGTCTATCAAATGACAAACGAAAGGAGCTCTGAATTCTGTGGACGAACTGGGGTCTCTGTTTGGTTCCTAGATCTTTGAGTATTTCCGAAGGGACACGGAAAAAAGGGACTTTGTCTCGGCTGGAGCTGCTGCTGGAGTCTCTGCTGCTTTTGGAGCTCCTGTAGGTAAGAACTGAGGAACGTCTGGGAAGAAAAAAAAGACAAAAGTTAATGATCAGATTTTGCTACATAACAGAGTTTAAGCTAACATGTAAAGATTAAGATCCTGAAACATTTAGCGCTAAAAAAATCTTTCATTAATCCGCATAAACTCGGTCAGTATCAAAGGGACTCTGCTGGCAATGCTCCTTGTAAATGTGGAAAAATATGAAAGTTAAATGGATTTATTTTGTTTGTGTCCATTTATTTTTTTTATTTTGACTTTTGTTTTGTTTTTTTTTTGAACTCAAAAAACGGCAACATAAAAATTAAATGTTTGATGAAAATTGTGTTTTGAACATTTTATATGGGATTTTTCTGACATTTAAAGAAAATTCAGATCAAAATTGTATTTCTGAGTATTTCTTTATTCAAATGAATCAGGAGCAGACTAAAAATGTGTTTGTTTTGTAGAAAATACGATGGGTGGCTGCCTGCTTGCCACTTCTGTTGCACTGCTAATGTTAGGTTGGGAGTGTAAGAAGCTGTAAACTAGCGTGACAGCATGTAAACAGAGAGCTCTCAGCTACAGGAAGGGATAGAAGAAGCTTGGTTGCTCCACGTTGATTGTGTTGCCTACAACTCAGAGGCAAATATCCAATGAACCCCACCACTCTGCAGAAAATATGTCTTAGAAAGCAATACAGGTTTTTGATTTTGACTTAAAATGACATGATCAAGATTAAAAGACCACTAGGAGCGCTTTTAAAATAGATGAAAAGATGATCGTCTTTAAAGAGTAATGTTTAAAGAAATTCTCATAAGGTGATTTTTTTTTTAAAGCTTTCTATAAGACCTTTAAAAAGGTTAAATAAAAAAAAAAATAAAGAAGACTGATTCACTCTGATTCTGCAAGTTGTCCCACTTAAAAAGTTGAATTTGATCTTTTATGTTCTTTATGAGTAATTATGTAAAACAAGATTCCAGGAAATCATCTTGGATGCATTTTAATCAAAGGGATCACCCTACACCACAGTGAAAATGTTCAAAGATCAACTATTTATTTGTTTTGAGGTAAAGGTAACATGATCAAAATGAATTCTTTACACATGTAACATGTCAGTTGTTTTTACGTTTGATGTGAACAGGCGGTGTTTTGTTCTCTCTGGAGGAAGGAGCTTCCTTCTGGAACCAGATGTTGACGTGGAGGATTGTAAGTTTGCGTCGCCACCATGAACTCCATTAATGACCTCAAAGTGGATTCTAGTCAATCAAGCAAATAGACTTTAGATGAATTGGAAATCAGAGTAGAAATATCATTGTGTGTTTTCTGTTTATTACATATCTGTTTTTCTGTTTGCAGTTCTTTGCCTCAATGATCTCCACCTTCACTTTGAACTTTTTCCTGAGTATTTATCACAATAATACAGGCGACCTTTCCAATCCAGGTCTGATTAACTTTGGACGCTTCGAAAGTGAGGTGAGAGCCAAAACTGCTTTTTGCCAAACATTTTTTAAACATAAATGTCAATCTGAATTGTGCCTCTTTGTTTTTATCCCAGAATTTAAATTATAATCTTTATGAAATTCCATTGTTCATCGCTATGGGAGCCATAGGTAAGATTCTGTTTATTTATGGACAAAAAAAATCTTTATTTATTTTTATCTTAGTGAAGTATCAATAAAATTACTCCTAAATTCCATTAGATTTTAACTTATAACGTCTTATAATTTATTTTATTTAAAAAAAGAAATGAGACTGAGTGAAAAGTTAACATGTAAACATCAGACCATGTTCATTTTGAACTTTCTTTCAGTATAATTTCATTTTTGTGTTCATTTCATTCACTAAAAACAAATATAGGAAGTTTTAGCTTTAAATTTAATGCAAGTTGTGAATAATTTAAGATTTTTTGTGAAAAGATGAACATTTATCAATTTTCAAAACTGAACATTTCCTTTCTGTAACATCTTTTTCTAGACATTTCATTAAAATGTTGCACAAAAATAAAATTAGTTCTTAAAAAAGGCAAAAAACTAGTTGGGACAAACATTGATTTAAATCCAAAGTTAACCCGTTTAGTGATATTTTATAAAAATAAGAATGATAAAAAGGAAAAAGCTAGTAAAAATGTGTCTGTAAGTGTGGCCTAAACAATTTGACATTTTTTCGATAATCTTTTTTCAAAAGTGTAAAAAAAAAAACTTCGGATAAGAAAACAGTATAGAAATAAAATTTTTGATTTTTTTAAATATTTGATTGTCAGTTTTAGCCCTAAATGTTGTTGTATTGATGATCAAATTATGAAAATATGCCTTCAAAATGAAGTTTTTAGCTTTGTCTGCTGTTTTCTTTTTGCATTTGAATCTTTCTAAAGTTTATCGTTCTTTTGTTCTGTCACACAAAAACAATCTTTTGTTTCCATTTTGTCGTTGAATCTATTAGTTTACCTTTTCCTCTCTTTCCTCTGCTGTTTAGGTGGATTTTTAGGAGCTCTATTTAACGTCTTGAACTACTGGCTGACCATCTTCAGGATCAGGTGTGGTTCTGAAAACTTTGAAAACATTGTGTTTTTTTCAGGGAAGACCTGAGCATGCCAGCTTCTTTAGTTTGATCCTGATCTTTTACAAAAGTTCAGTATGTCATCGTCAAGACTTCCTGTAGATCAATTTTTATCCAGAATCCCATCAAAATACAATTTTTTCCCCTCAGTATTATACATTTTTAAATAACAGAATAAGTTTTCTATTTTCCAAAACATTTTTATAGCTTTTTACTTGTTTTAAAGATGTTTTTAGAATTTTTGTTACCTGACTAATATGGTTTTAATATGGTTTTGAAAGTTTCCTGTTTCTGAGATTATTTAAATTCTGGTCAGATATTAGATATCATTTCAAAGAGTTTATATTTATTAGTTTTAAAGCAAAGATAAAAGCTTTGTGATGTACAGCTAAAAAATAATGAGTGACTAAATGTTCACAAAAACACAAAGTTACTATGTTACTGTATAATTTATAAAGTGTAAAATGAGGCTTTTATTTTGGAAGGTAGACGGTTGTCAGTATGATGTTTGGGTCTGTAGGACATTTCTGTGCCTCTCCTGTCAACACAGCAGCTTTTCATAAAAGTTTCTGTCTTTCCAGATACGTTCACCGGCCGTGTTTGCAGGTGATGGAGGCCATGTTGGTTGCGGCGGTGACAGCGACCGTGTCATTCACCATGATCTATTTCTCCAACGACTGTCAGCCTCTGGATTCGGAGCACGCCGAAGAGTACCCACTGCAGGTGCTCCCACTGCTTCTTCAACAGCTGCTTCAAGCTTCTTAGTACAGAAAACTGTTGTTTACTTTATCAGTTCTATAAATGTCCTGCTGAAGGATCTGTACCGCTTCGGCTTTATGGGTTAAAATTCAGGTGTTTTTGGACAAATCTAACTTTAAAATTTGAGTTTATTTAAGCAACGCTGCTCTTTACAGATTAATGGGGAAATGTATCAACCTAAGATGAAAATCCATTTTATGTAGAAATTTAAGAAAACAAACAAAAAAAAATAATTTTTTTTGTTATTTTCAAGAATTAAACAAGAAAAACATTTGTTTTTTTTCCCTTGTCCAGTTGTTCTGTGCAGATGGGGAGTATAACTCCATGGCAACGGCCTTCTTCAACACTCCTGAGAGAAGCGTGCGCAGCCTCTTCCACAACCAGCCTGGTAACGTGGCGCTTTACGGTTCTCACCATGACTGTATATTAAACTGCAAATGTTATTCAAATTCATAGATGAAGACGAATTACTGCAATCAGACTTAAGCTTAAGCAACAACAGTTCCTCTGTCTAAAAATGGCAATGTCTGATTGATTTGTGTCCAAAATGCAATTTTTCTGATCACCTTTCTTTCTAAAAAATCTCCTTGTCTAATTGTTTGATTTTTCAGTCTAAAAATATTATTGTCTTATTGCTTTTTGATTCTAAAATTTTTGGTGCCCGATTTTTTACTTTTTTATTTTCTCCATCTAAAAATGTATTTGTTTGGTTTTCAGTCTAAAATGCGTCTGGTCAATTTTCTGTCTTAGATTGTCATTGATTGTTTTTCAGTTTAAAAATGTCATTGATTGCTTTTTCAAATCTTTTCTTCTCTTTAAAGGGACCTACAACCCTCTGACGCTGGGTTTATTCACACTAACCTATTTCTTTCTGGCGTGCTGGACTTACGGGCTGGCGGTGTCCGCGGGAGTTTTCATCCCGTCTCTTCTGATAGGCGCCGCCTGGGGGAGGCTGTGTGGAATATGGTTGGCTTCTATCGCTTCTGCCGGCTCGGTCAGTCCACAGAATCTTTGGTTTTAATTCTGAATGAAACTAGAAATGTGGCTTTAGAGCAGATGTGTCTAATTTTTTTTCTATTTATTTTTTATAGATTTGGGCTGATCCTGGTAAATACGCTTTAATCGGAGCTGCAGCTCAATTAGGTGAGTGATCCCTTCAGTCTTTAGCTCCTCCTGTTAGTAGATAAATAATCTGAACGTTTGCTTCAACACCGTCAGGTGGGATCGTCAGAATGACTCTCAGCTTGACTGTCATATTGGTGGAGGCGACAGGAAACGTAACTTACGGCCTTCCCATCATGCTCGTCCTTTTGACCGCTAAAATTGTCGGAGATTACTTTCAGGAGGTCAGTTATGAGCCACGAGACAAGTAATCAACCCACATTTGTTAACATTTTTAGAGTCCAAAGCAACAGTTCTCTGAGTTTCTGGAAGTTATATGATTGATTTTATTTGTTTGCCTAATCAAATCAAACTTTATTTACAAAAAGCACATCTCATACTTAGAGCTGCTCGAGTACTTTACAGTTAAAAGCAAATAAATAAATAAATAAATGGAAACCAACATGACAGGTTATTTTTGTTTGTTCGGCCACTTTCTTCTTAATTTTCACTAACTTAAAGGAGAAATTAGTTTTGCTGAAAACTTAAAATTAGGAGTGCTCATATAATCTGTAAAAAGTAATCTAAAGCCCAAAAATTAACTTAAAAATTCTGATAGAATTGTTTTCCTCAATGGTTTGACTTTTTAAAAAGCTACATTTGAAAACAAATTTTCTAAAAAATAATTTCCAATGTGAAAAAAAAGCTAAATTAAGATACAGTGTTATACAAAGGCGTCTCATATTTTTTAAGTTATTATGAGTAGATTTGTATAGTTAAAACTCCAGGAAAAATGATAGTTACTATATGCAAATAAGATTGATTTTTGTTATTTTCCTGTAAACGTTACGTCTGACCGGATCTTCCTGCTTCAGGGTTTGTACGACATCCACATCAAGCTGCAGAGCGTTCCCTTCCTGCACTGGGAGGCTCCAGCCACCTCGCACTGGCTGACCGCCAGGTACGATCCTCCCCGATTAGTCAGAAATGCCGTCATTATTTTTCTTTTCAAACTCTGTCCCGTCTTCACCTCCTCCTTCATACCCCAGAGAGGTGATGAGCTCTCCAGTCACGTGTCTGAACAGGATAGAGAAGGTGGGAACCATCGTGGATGTGCTCAGCAACACCTCCACCAATCACAACGGCTTCCCTGTTGTCATGCAGGTTTCTGAAAACGATGAGGTATTTTTCATTGTGCATTTTGCAAGTATTTTATGTTCTTATATAACATTGAAAGTATTATTTCTTCTTCCTCTTAGCCGGCTAAACTCTGTGGCCTCATCCTCCGTTCCCAGCTCATCGTTCTCCTCAAGCACAAGGTAGCTTCAGCAGCTCTGAGTGCATCAGCACCAAACCCAAACGCTTTTCTGTGACTTCCCTTCCCGCGTTCTCCCGACAGGTGTTTGTGGAGTTAGCCGGGTCCCGGCTGACCCGCAGGAAGCTCCAGTTGAAGGATTTCAGGGACGCGTACCCTCGCTTCCCCCCAATCCAGAGCATCCACGTGTCCCAGGATGAGAGGGAGTGTTTGATGGATCTGACCGAGTTCATGAACCCAACACCCTACACCGTCCCACAGGTAATGGCGTCAGCCGAAACCACGCTGCTGATGGATTTTACAGGAACGCTCATGCCAAACAAATGTCCCCTGCAGGAAACCTCTCTGCCTCGAGTGTTTAAGCTGTTCCGAGCTCTGGGGCTCAGACATCTGGTCGTAGTAGACGATGCAAACACCCGGGTAAGAGTCCTGAGTTTGAAGGAATCAGAGGTTGTTTTCTGGAGGTTGACACCGTGCTTCTTTGCAGGTGATTGGATTGGTGACCAGGAAAGACTTGGCCAGATATCATCTGGGTAAACACGGGCTGGAGGAGCT
Organism: Oryzias javanicus; assembly: GCA_003999625.1. Lineage (NCBI taxonomy): Eukaryota > Metazoa > Chordata > Actinopteri > Beloniformes > Adrianichthyidae > Oryzias > Oryzias javanicus. The sequence continues at coordinate 8,565,316 of CM012444.1, read as the reverse complement.
CCACCTGGCTCAGACATAACACAAACTGTGACCGCCTGATGCCTCAGAGACTGTCAGCTGTGCAGCTCTAACACCACGCCTTCAGAGATCTGCTGTCCCTCCAAGAACTCCATGAAGTTCTTCATGGTTTGGAAAATTGGAGTTTGTTCCAAAGTTTTCTGATCACTGGCTGTTTTTGTACTTCCTCGCCGTGCGAACTCGCCATTTTTTTTTTTGTTTGTTTTGTTTTATTCAGTTTAATGTGTTAAACCAAGTGGTGACACTTTGAGCTTCTCTGACACTCTTTCTGGATCCCTCCTCTATAACGGAGCTGCACTTTGATAGTCGTAAACAGAACCTATCATGAATCACAGTGAAACTTCTAATGTATCAGCTGCAGTAAAAGTTTCATATAACCCAGATTAAACCAGAAAAACTGGATCATTTTCAAGTCAGAAAAACTTTTATTTTGAAAATATCCTCATGTTAAATCATCTCCAGAAAGAGTACACAAGAAACTCTGTCTACATGACATAAATGCAAAGTCATGTTAAGATCCATTGAACTGTTAAAAGTTGAAGTTGGACTCCACTTTCAAGCTTGTTTGTGAAGGTTTGCACTGAGTAAATCTTATTTATTGCTCGTGTTTGTTTACTCAGAGGGCAAATACCTCTTCCACGTGTCTCGTTATCGTTTGCTTTGCTGTCTTTCTCTGTACGACTTCAGGCAAAAATCAGATTGGTACTTAAATGTAGGAAATTGTTTTCCTTCATTAACTTTTGAAGGTTTTGCACTTTGTCCTCCTACTAAACAGGAGTCAGAAACTGTCTAAAGAAGTCCCCAGAAATGCCAACATGAAGGTCATTGACCAAATGTGTGTTTTGTTTTGCTGCTTTAATCTAACATTTGTGAAGTTGTCAGTGTTATTTTTTTGTCACTGTTTAGGATTTTTGTTGTCTTAGTTATTATACTGAATTGAAAAATGGCTTCTTTGCCTGATTTTTACTCACCAGAAACTTTTGTGAAGAAATAAAGACAAATTCTATGTATTGGATGTTGTTGGAGTTAAATTAATCAAAAATGTGCTTTAATTTTTGTTTTATTTTAATATTACTGATACTATAATTAGATATTTTCTTGTTGAAGACTGTTAGAGAGGCTAAAATGAAGTTTCTGCAACCATTTTATAATATTAATAAAAAAATTGGGGACTCAATAACTAAATCTTTTGAATTTGACCAGCATCTCATTTTTAAGACAGTTTAAAATGATAAACTTCACACTTAATTTTCAGTAAATGTGATCAAAATACCATTAATTGCCTTAATTTAGTAAACATAAGTAAGTAGAGAACATTTTATCAACATTTAGCTAATTACTTATTCATTTTTGGCAGAAAATTGTTGATAATCCACAGTTGAGGCTTTTCCTGAGTTTGAGGAGATTATTATGTCACTCAGATCTTAAACAGATTTATGATCACATGTTGAAATTAGCTGACTTTATTATTTAGTTGAATGAAATTTACATCATTTGAATCTTAAAGAAAAGAATAGATTAGTTAAAAAAAACTTAGATGAAATAACAATAATACAGTGCAACAAGAAAATAAAATATAAATATTAGAAAGGGATGAAGCTACAAAATTGTGTAATAATTTGTAACTTATAAAATATGTTTCAGAAGAAAATTTTGAAAAGTTTGATTTATAAACTCAGCATAATGCAACACACAATTTTAAACAAAGTGTCAATTATGATCAAACTTTCAATGTGCCAACAGCTTGAAATGTTTTAAGAAGAGGCTGCATTCTGCTATTTAGTCGACAGATGGCAGTGTTGTAACACTCTTGTTGCTTTTCTGCTGAAATCTACGGAGCCCCTAAAGGGACATGAAGTAAAAAAAAAATTCTCTAAAAATTTAAGTTTCTATTTTTTTCTTTACTTTAATTTTTGGAATAAAACAGTTTTTGTACTTATTTTTTGTTTGTTTAATTTGATGTCATTTCAGAGGCTCCGTAGAAAACTTCACTTTCTGGTAAAACAAAAAAAAAAAAAAGGAAAAACTTTCTAATAGAGTTTTTTTCATCTAATTGATACATTGAGTGGAAAATCCTTCAATAGTCATGCTGAAAAAACATTTGCAGAAAGGTTGCATCTGGTCCTTTAACATTCTAAAATTGCTTTTTCATTGTATCTGTTCTTTGATCTGTTCCAAAAAAAGAAGTTCCTCTGTCTTACATACAGATCGGTTTACCTGTAAATATCCTATTTTTATCCTCCTGATGCTTCAATTTATTTCAGTCCTCTCAATAAAAACTCAAGTCCCCCCAAAACCGTCCCCTACCATCTGTCCACTCACACACACATAGAAACATTAAAAGCTGCTCTTAATTGCTCAAGTGCATTTTACAGTATTTTGAATCATTTTTTACCGTCATCTTAAAGAAACAGAAAGTTAAAAAAAAGTTCAAATTCCAACTAGAAATTTATGTTATTTTGCTGCAAAGGATTTAACTTGTGAACCGTCGAAGAACCCAAAGAATGGTCCTAAAACACTAATTAAAACATCCATTCTATAATTTTTTTGGGAAAAATGTGACATTAAGACAACATTTTGGTGTTTAAAAAAAATCTCAATTTCATATACTTTTATTTTTAAAGCTGCAGAACAAAAATCCTTTTATGTTTTCATCTTCTTTTTGCACAAAGCTAATACAGATTTAGTCATAATCTTTTATTCTTTCCTTACAAAGGGACATGACATAATCAACCAATCACAGTGTCACTTCTTGCTCAGAGGTCAGAAGGAGTCCTCTGACGAGAAATGAGGAGAGGGTTGAAAGTTCAGCAGGAAAAGGAGGTGCTGCATAAATGCTGAGCATGTGCGCTTGATGCTGATTGTAGGTTTTGTGAAGCAGATCCAACAGCTTGAATCTGAGTGATAGAGATCAGGAAAGACTGGAGGGCACGGGAGGATGAACTGTGAAGGCTCTGTAATTAGTTGAATAGAAAGTGGCTGAGTTCATTCTTATCATTTTAAGAAAGGAAAATAAACCCAGACAAACTGGTGACTGTCAAGCCGACAGGAGTAAAATAAACGGCGATGAGTGAGGTGAAATGGGCATCGAGGGAAAGCTGATTGACCTTTACTTTTCTCAAAGGAGCAAAGCGTTTTAGTTGAAATATTGGTGTAGTGGTTTGCACTCTCACTGCACAGCCTGAAGTCTCTGGTTCAAATCCCAGCTTGTTTTTCTCTGTGTGGAGTTTGCATGTTCTTTATAGGTTCATTAGTGGTTCTAAATGGTCTTTTAGATCTGAATGTGGTTGTTTGTCTCTGTGTGGTCCAGCAACAGACCGTCGACAACTGTCGACTCTGCTCTCATGCAAAAAGTGTTAGCACTCTTTAAAATATAAGTCAAAATGTTACAATTTACATAAATTGTATTTATTTAAATTCACATAAATGAAAAAAAATCTAATATTCTTGATGCCAGTGTTTAAAAGACACTAAACCCATAATGCACTTTAATCTGATACAAAAATATTTTGTTCTATTACTACTTTCTTAATTGCAGCAACAATTTATTAGAAACTATTTAAAAACATTGAAAGAAATATGAATTATAAACTTGATTTTTTTATTTGTTCACTTGTTCATCTGTAGTTTTCACGCCAAAGAGGGGAAAATAAACATGCAAACAGCTGCTTTTTGAGACCTCCTTTTTCTGAGGCAATTTTCCCTTTTGAATGCTTTGATTTGTGTCCATTCAAATGTTTTGTGTCTTTTTTGTGCAAGAAACTGAGCAACCTAACTGTGTTTCTAAATACATTCAAATTTACATCAAGAAACACACATTTTGGAACAAAAAAGGCAAAAAAATTACATTCAGTACATTTTCAATAATTAACAATTACATTTCTTTTCTTTTTCTTTATTTAAATCTTTTCAATTCCAAAAACAACAAAATCAAGTGATTTTGTACAAATTTATATACAAGAGACATGACAGGAAACAGATACAAGAACACTTATTTATCTGCTCCGTTTGCATTTTGTGGACAAACAAACAAACATTTGAGTTAGAATAATAAATACATCTAAATATTTCTGCAATCTAGTTCATTCTGTGGTTTACATAAATGTTTGACTTTTTGCTAAGTTTGTATCTTGAAAGGTTCATTTGTTGCATTTTTGAATCATTCCTTCATAGCAAGCATTTAAAGGTGATACATGATTTGGTTTCTTCAATTTATTGTTTTACCTCTTTCTTTGTTTTTGATCTGAAATCTCACTTTTTTTAAAAATAAAAGTACTTTTTTTTGTTTTGTTTTTTATAACTGCTTTATTACTTGAGTAGAAGATCATTCTGATGTGCAACAATTTTAAAATACTTTGATCAGCTAAATATTCAAATGTCAATGTTCTTAATTTACTGCATAATGGTTTGGAGTGTGGTCGTATTTCCAACTATTTTATTTTTGTTACAGCTGATGCATTTTGGGGTAAAAAAAAAAAAAATCTGTTTTTGCCTGAATAAATTTGTGTTCCTATAAACGAGTTTCTGTATTTTCTGAATCATTTCAGTCAGATGGTTCTTTTTATGCATTTTGGCTCTCAATTGACATCGTTTTGTAATACTTTTTAAAATATTTCTTGTGCTTTTTCTTTTTTCACTTTATGATGGATTTTTGGATCTGTTGCTGATCTGGTTTTTAAACTGGTCTCAGCTTAGATAAGTGTTTTAAATCTGTGGTCATTTGTGATGGAAGCAAGAGCCAAACATATGTAAAACATGACATAAATGTAAGGACATGTTTAGACTCACAGATGGTGTCAGACGCTGACTGACTGACAGAGTGAGGCTTGTGTGTGAAAAAGGGAGGCGTCTGCTTCTCCAGAGGGAGAATCAAACCCCTTTTGTATTCCAGAGAACCGCTCACAGCTCCAGGGATATTTGGAGAAGAGATGAAAGAGAAGTCTGCTAAAAAAAGAAAATTCCTTAAAAGAAAAATGCCAAAAATCTATAAGGTTGCTGTGTGCTGTTGACAGGGCGTGGTCACAGGAAAAAAGGACAAAAGGACTCTAGAGGAAACAAATGAAGGGAAAAGAGAATGATAAATCGCATTGATTAGGTAGAGTAAACACCACACAAGATGTTTAAGTGACGGCAAAAATGAGGAGTTGAAGGAGTGCATGGAGAAGGAAAGGAGAGGAGAGAACGAGGAAGGGAGGTGGGAGTAAAGGATGAGCTCATTGCAGTCTGATGACACGAGGAGAGGTGCAGGAGGGGAGGGGCCGGCTGCTCGTCTGCAAATCGATGGCCAGTGTCTGAGTGCGGCGCACGCCCAGCGGAAGACGGCTGCGCCGGCTGAAGCAGCATCCAGGTGTCAGCTCCCAGCATCTCAAAAAAAAAAAAAAAAAAAAAAAAAATTAAATATTTTTAGAAAAGAAATCATAGAAAATAAGGACATTTTTTAATTCTAATTTTTTTTTCTGCTCTGAAACTTCTTTGTTTCTGGCAGCCACTTCATAGGAGGAGAGGTCATGCAGCTGATTCCCACGTCTGCCTCTCCCTCCCTCCATCCTCCTCCTCTCTAGCTCACACATCCACACCCACACCCAAGGATACCCTGCTTGCTTCACTGCTTCCCCACTATTTCCCCCCCTTGTTCCTCTTTCAATCTCCAACTGCCTCTCCTGTTTTATATAAAAAAGACAAAAAAAAAAAGATTCTTTTCGAAAGACTTCTGTGGATGCTCTTGTGTTTCCTGCTACCTGTGGAGGTCCTCCAGATCCCTTCAGCCGCACGCCTGACAGAGAGGAAGCATGCTGGGCTTGGACGTCTGTGAGTTTGGGGGTCAGGTGCTGGAGCTGCTCTGGCTCACCATGTGCTACAGAGGTGAGAGTTCACAAGTTACTCTTGTGATGCTGAATCCACCACTTTGCTTTATGGATGCTTTAATTAGGAGTGTGTGTTTGTCTCTATCCTGGCGGATGTGTGGACAGTTTTTATGGTCAAAAGGGATAAAAAGCTATCGATTCCCCCCCTGCTGAGTGTGTGGGGTTACTCATTTACAGTCAGAAGAGAGCAGGAGAACTGCTGGCAGAAGGGTGTTTCTACAAGATGTTATGGGCGTAAAACTGTGTCTTTTCTGTCTTTGCAGCAGCAGCATGATGTGTTTGACTGCAGAGCTGCTGAAGAGTAACAGATGGTGTAACTGAGCCGGTTTCCCTTCACACACATGTGTGCACTAGAGTTTTATCTGAGAATAAAAAGGATAATGAGGAAGGAGGATGTGTAAATAAAAAAGAAGTGAAGAAAACAAACAAACAAGAAATAAATCTTGCAAAAGATCTGAAATCAAGAAGGACAGTGTGGATGAGAAACTATGCGTGAATCTTGGGATCTAGATTTCTTGACTCCTCTCCGCTCTACATTTAAAAGCTGGGACAATTTTTAGGCTTTTTAAAATCTTAAATAAGATTTAAATGATTTTAAGTCTGTAAAATATGGAGCCTCTAAGGGACATTGAAGCAAAAAAAAGAATTCAAGTAAAAAAAAATTTTTTTTCTAAAATTAGATTTTTGTTTCTTCTGGTTGCTATCTGGTGTGCACCAGTTAAATCAGATAGTAGTAAAATCTAAACATTGAATTAAAAAAAAAAATGAAAGTAAAAACATTATTCTGGTTGTTAACTGGTGCACACCAGATAATAGCTTAAAAGTTATTCATTTTTAAGTTATTTTTTATTTAGAAATTTAAGTAAAACATGTTTCTGGTTATTAACTGGTGCACACCAGATAGCGACTGGCGCACACCAGATAGCGACTGGCGCACACCTAGCTGATTTTTTTTCTAAAAATTGCAATTTTTGTCTAAACATTAAAGTAAAATAAAAATCTTGTTACTATCTGGTGCACACCAGAGAGTAAATGATGCACAACAAAAGTATCTGATGCACACCGGATAGTTGCTGAAAAAAACTTTTTCTAAAAGTTTTAATTAGAAAAAAGTATTTCTTGTTACTAACTGGTGGTGATCACCAGTTAGTAACATATATATATATATATATTACTTCAATGTAACTTTAGGGGCTAGTTAAAAAAATTTACACATTCTTTTTTTATTTTTCAGAATAACAAGTAAAACTTTGAAAAGTTGGAAAACCTGCAAAAAATAATTAGCAAGGTGATGTAAAACAAAAAAAAAAACATTTTTACCTATTGTTCATGGTTCATTTTTAAAAGTTGAACACTCTTTCTCAACTTTCATTCTACTATAATTACTGGATAACATGATTTATTTTATGATAAATAATCGTTTTTAATTGTAATTGCATATATTTCTTATCTTTGTTTTGATTAACCTTATTTGAAATCTTATTTTTATTAATACGTTCCAATTTTTCCAAATCGATGGGAGTTTAAAATAAACAAAAGTCTTGCACTGAATGCAACGTAAATTTAATGGCCTTCAAGTCACTTTCTGTGTGATGTGCATTTTTTAAATTAATTTAAAATTTAAATTATTAAAATCATTAAATAATATTGAATAGTTGAGACTCTACACACTAATCTCATCAAATTTGAGGAGGAAAATAAAACTGGATAATTGTGTTTTTTCTGTGCAGGTTATTAGGGAAATACTTTGGTTATAATTACTCAAAAGCTATTAATATATCAAAAAGATTTATATGATAATGTTTAATGAAATATCTAGTTGTCTTTGAGTTTTTCAATTAAACATTTCTCTAACAAATTTACAAATTTTATACTTTTAAATGTTTTTTTTTTTTAAATATATGTATATATTATATTCTTAAATATATATTATAAAATATATACATACGTTTTGGGGAAGTTAAAAGACCATAAAATTATTTTTGATTTTATGTCTTTTTTTTTTTTAACTTTTATTGATTTTAATTAAACCAATGGGATTTTGATTTTATACAGTATTTTCCTACCTAAAAATCTACATTTTTAATATTTTTGATTTAATATGATATATTTTTAAATACTCCTAATATATTGTTTTTTATGTGCAAGCAGATTAAAATCGCATGTGCTTCCCCAGATACAATTGACAGTATTTGGAGTCATTCAATCAATAATAAATATTGAGTTAAGCTACTTTAACATTTTAATATTAAGGTAATGTTTGCTTTTTTTCTACTGAAAAAAAACTAAATGGACATCAGAGAAAGTGATGAAAGCAGCATCTTTTTAAAAGAGTGGGTGTGGCTTAAATGGGCGCCGTCTTTTCAGTAGATGTCAGTCATCAGACACCAGAGGGAATTCAGACATGTCTATTACTACTATTGCCTGTTTTCCCCTGAATACCATTTTCCCGTCTCTCTTCATCTTTTCTGCTCATTTCCTGAACAGAGCTTGTGTTCTCTGCTGCACCTCCTCTTCCTCTGTGCTCTCTCTCCTGTCACTCCTCTCTGCTGGTCTCATCCTCGCTCTGCCTCCCTCTGCTTCCTCCTCACCGCTTCGCACTTGCTTCTTGTCACTTCCACCTCGACAAACTCCTTCTGTCAGCTTAAGAGTCTTTCAGCAACTGAATCTGTCTCTCACGTCCCACCTTTTATTGTTCCTCCACACACATGGAGGAGGAGGATGCAGTCGCTCCATTAGACAGGCTGCCGTCTCACCTCCGAGCTGCTGAGGACGGGTGTTTCTGTGGGAATTTCCAGACTGAACAGATGAACATCGTCACAGTTCACCAAAAACCTGCAGCCACTGGAGCAAAGAGCTCCTTTGTTCCATTCACATACAGTAGATCTGAGTTCCAGGTCATCAGAGCTGCTAGGTCTGATGGGTCTTTTTTTTCTAGATAAATTAGCATCTTTTACAGCAGGAGGTTGTTCTTAAAACTTGAAACCAAAAATAAGTCATTTTTATTTAAAGATCCATGTGAGAAAGTGTGTTATCAAGATGTTCTAGTGGCATTTACTGATGAAAGAAGACAAAAAAGAAAAGTAATCCTAAAATGTATTTCTTTATTCCAAAGTTTTTTTTTAAATTTTAACTAAAAACAGCAAGAATGTAATTAAAAGACCATTACTTTGATAATAGATCAAGAGATGATTAAAGTAGGACTTTAATTGATTTTCAAATTCAAAGTTGTCCATATCTGGAATAAATATTGATTAACTGATAAAAAACATTTAGTTTTGATGAGCAAAGCTGCTTTTTTTATTTTTATTTTAACAATTTTTATTTTAACAATAGTTACACTTTTGTTTAAAAAGTGCACCTTCTGTAAATAAAGTTACAAATTCAATATAATTCAACTTTACTTATATTGATAATATCCCAAAACAATGATCTCATTGGACTTCATATCGGTGATTGTACAAAAGCACAAAGTCATAAAATAGACAAAATTAAAGAAACCTGATCCATTATAGGACATAGTTTCTGCAGAGTGACAAGAGTTCATTAGAAATTTGCCTCTGAGTTGTGGACTGGACCGTTTGCGGAGCCCCGCCCCCTTCCCATCACTCATAACTGACATAAATGAATTAAAAAAAAAACCTCAGAAATGCAATTTTTACCTATATTTTCTAAACATTCCTTCATCCTCCAAAAAAAAAAAACAAAAACTATTTTCAACCATTTGATGTTCTTTGATTTACTGTAACTTTTCAACTGTTAACACGATCAATGTCATTCCAACAGATTCAGAAGGAGAAAAGCGTACTAAAGATTTTGTGTTTAAGCGTCACTGGCGGATGCATCAGGGTGTTAAAGGGTTAAACAAACTTGGTGTTTTGGTCCAACCATTAAAAAGGAGACAATTTTCAGTTCCTTCGAGGTTCTAAGATTATTAAGTCAAGCAGAACCTCATGTGAATGCAAAAATGACCTGAAGCAAAAATTATTTATTTTCAATTTTTGTTTCTCTTGATCTAAATAGTTATTTTAGCCACCAGTCTACTATTGTAAAAAAAACATTCAAAGGTCATCCTGAACCCAAAAGTTACATCAGATTTTGTCTTAACAGAAAAAAGACAGCATTGCAATAAAGTTAAGACTCATTATATGATCTTTTATTACTATAAAAAAATCCTGTCTTTACAGATAAAAGGAGCGCTGAAGCTGCTGTGATTTGCTTCATTAACCTCAGCAAAAACGAAGTGTTGTGTCTTCAGTGTTGACAGGATGCCTGCAGCTCTTGTCAGATGTACTGCAGGTGACAAATTGATCATCTGGGTGGAAAAAAAACACAACAAGATTTTGCTCTAGAAGCAGCATTCCCGCTCCAGCGCATAAACGCTGTAGAGAAGGTCATTTTTCCTTCACGGGCGGATTTTTTTTTCCATTGTAAAAACATAGTGGATGCTTTGTATGCGCCGCTTTCATCTTCTGCTCTGTCTTTTTTTTGTGAGTGGATTTCACCATCCCAGTAGTCTCGTTATAGTATTAGTGCAGAGCAGCAACTGAGCCTCAAAGGACCATAAAAAACAGCAAATCAACCTTTATGCTGCAAGCACAAGCGTGCAAGAAATAAAACCTTTTTTGACACAGTTTTCTGCGTTAAAAAAAAAGGGGCAAAGCAATTATAGAATCATCCTAACTGTAGGATTTATGTTTTAAAGAATAATATTTAACATTTTATCTTTCACAAAATGTTGCATAATTAAATCAGTATAAAATCTTGATTCATTTTATCAGCTGGTTTAAAAATAAAAACACAGGCATCTCATTCTGGCTTTGAGTTGTTTCCAAGCAACCAAGCAGAAGATGGAAGAACAAACTGCTGCAAAATGATAAAAAAGAAAAGAAAAATAATGCATGTATGCAAAATCAAAGTGTCAGAACGACACCTTTGGTGCAGAGGTGGCTTTACCATACTCAAGCTGTTGTGTTTGTCATTTTTTGCAGCTAACATAAAATTATTCTTGTTATTATTATGCAAGCACATAATTTGATGTTTACAAAGGCAGAGCAGTTTACATGATTTATTTTTAATGAGTCTGCGCTATTTATTAACTAATCATTCTTGCACAATTGTATTGTATTGGTAAATTATTTTTACAATTTGTCATTTATTCCCTTCAAGACCTTTCTTGGGAACTAAATATTATATTAACCATATTGACAACAATCAGTAATTATTGTTTTCTTTCTATGCATACAATTTCATGTCATGTATTTGCAGTGATCACCAAATTATTTCATTCTAACATCTAATTTTTGCGTTAATAAAAACCACTATTCTTGCAGTTTTTGTATTTGTTTAATTTTTTTCTCATATGTCATGCTTTACGAATGATTATTTTGCTGCTTCTTCTTCTGTACACACAATGGCCAATGATTATAATATTACAGTATTACAAATAAATGTGCATGAAATTAGTTCATGGTCTTTGGCGATGTGACTGTAGGCCAGGGGTCAGCAACCTTTAACAGTAAAAGAGCCATTTGCCTAATTTTCTCTTCTCTTACTTTACCCTTTAAGAAATTTGGATTTGCATTCATGACCTTTGGTTTTTATTTTAATAATAATGAATATGAATTCTGTATTTTTTTGGCAAGAACAAAAGCAAAAGTATAAAAAGAAACTACCATCTCTCAAATTGTATTTTTTTTTTCTAACGTGTGACAAAAGTTCAAAATGTCATAGACTCCCTCTTCTCCTCTTGGCCACCTGTGGTCGCACAGGTGCTTCTTGTTCTCCAAATTATTAACTGTGTACTTAAGGATGTGCTCTTCTTTGGTTCGGTGTCTCAGTGTCCTAAGTCTCTATCTTATGTATGTTCACTTTGTTTAGATTAAAATCCTGAACCGGACTCCGGGACCTTCTGTTATTCTTCTCCTGCTTTTGGGTTACCTTGTCTACACTCTCTTACACAAAAACGTATTTTCTGAATTAAAGACGCTCTGTACCAAACAGGATCATCTCAGTGCAGCTCTGGGCAGCTGGTAACCAATGTTTTGCAGCACGACAATATCTTATTTTAAGTCATAAAAGATCAAACTTTTTACCAAAGTTTTCCTCTGCATATAAAATCTGTTCATTCTGGAGGTAGCATTGAGCAAACACGACGTCTTCAGGTCAACAGGGATGTTTTATCATCTATGTGCACCTCACCCAATCACATTTCATAAATGTTACTAATTTAAATTAAATACATGCTAATTAAGTAATCCTTACTTTAAATAAATGCTATTTATTTTTCTTCTGTTTATTTACTTAGTTCTTTTCCCCTCTTTGTCCTCAGCAGTCTAACACTACTGGGTTTTGTTATTTTAGTTTGGGGTTTGACCTTGGTAGTCTTAGTTTTGGGGTCTTTGTTTTTTGTTTTCTTTAGGTAGTTTTGGTTAAGCAGACATTAGCAGAGAGCTGCAGACTCAGACGGTTGACATGGCTCAGTCAGCAGTCTCAATGACTTATTTTATGTTTGGCCGAGGAGCCATCATGGAGAGATAAAAGAGCCACATGTGGATCTGGAGCTGCAGGTTGCCGATTACAATATATGAAAGACTTGGTGTAGTGTGATTCAGGCCAGATACAAATTGCAGTTATTATTTTTCTTCCATGATCAGTTTTCCATGAATTAGCAGGGATGCCATCCATATGTCACCTCCAAATCCGGGTCCCTGATTGGTCAAAGTTGGTTTAATTTGCGTCATGCGTTCAATGGCCATGCATTTTGTTACATACCGTCCAAAAACTAGCTTAAAAACTAGCTTAGAAATGCATTGAACATGAGATTTTGGAACGTAGAAGCCTAAGACACGTCTTTACATCGATTTTTTTTTTGAGTGGCTGAGTAAACATGCATGGTGGATGTTAATATAGCTTTAGATGACACTCTTTAGTGACCCTGATTATTTCATTTGCTTTATTTGATGGTTAGCATTATCTAAAAAAATCCCTTGGCCTTGTAAATGATGTAAGGACAGAAAAATAACAATCGTTTCATAAACATACTGACCCTCTCTTGCAGTGGATTTAAAACCTCCTGGGAAACTCAATCGGCAAACGTATTCACACTGAACCGGTGTTCCTGCTTGTTTTGACAGACTGTGTGAATCTGGGGCTCGAACGCTTCGTCTCATTACACACTAAGTGGATGTTTCTATCACAGGACAGAGCCAGGCTTTTGGCTGGCTTTTGCTCCATATCTGCCATAAATAAATGAGAGTGTCGCTCGTTCCTTTGAGCCAAAACTTCCCTTTTTTTGTGTGTCCATGTGCACATGCCGGTGTGTGGTGTGTGTGTGTGTGTGTTTGCCATCCCTCATGTGGGCAGTCCTCTGCAGGCAGCCTTCCCTGAAGCTCTGAGAGCTGCCAAACAGATTTCTCTGTCAATTTTCTGAAAGCTTGTTGGTTTTATCGGTAATTACCAGCAAACAAAAACAACACACATGTTGCAGTTTGTAACTGCATCAATCTTGACATTAAAAGATGCAAAAAAACCCTATTGGCTTCAGGTTTGTGAGGCTGTTTCTTTCACTGACAGCAGTACAAAACGGCTGAGGGTCGCTCTGTGTTTAAATGTGTCAATCACTGGAAAAATTCACTTTTCATTTTCAATATTGAATTTAAGAAAAAGTCAAATGTTTAGCTTTTCTCTTCGTCGTTCCTTTAAACAAAATACGCATTCTACAAAGATCGTGTTTCTTTTCATGTGCTTTAGCTTAACAAGGCATCAATATTAAAGCCCTCGGAGTTTTGGGGATCACTTCTCAGCGGAGCAAAAATTCTGCCTCTCCAAAATACGAATGGTAATTGACTGAGTTGGTGTGACAGGTCAGCAGTCTGGAGATCAAAGATAAGCTCTCAGATGTCAGAAAGGAAGCTTTTTTTTAAAAGCCCTCGTGCTGGTTTGAAGAACACAGTGTGTGCAAATGTGTGCACTTACGCCATCACGCGTGGGAGGACTGCGCGGTTTGATATGTAAATGCAGAAATGTGAATCATTTATGAAAGACTGGAGTATCCACATCGAATACGGAGCAGGTTTTGTGATTTTTGGAGATTCTTCTGGAATGTTTACATTACTTTAAAATGACAGGTTTTGACTTTGTGCAGGTATAATTGACCAAAAGTTAATGTAATATCAAGATATTTTAAATACCTGGGAAGTGGGACTCATGGTTAAAGGTCACACACTTTGGTTGATTACAAACCACAATGGCTTCCATAAATTTTACGACCTGTATTAAATTTAGCTAAATTTTTCAGAAGTTGGACTTAGTTTACAGTTTATACTTGAATCCTGTTTAACTATTTGTATCATATTTGAGACTCCCATTTTATTAGACCTTTATCTTATTAGCACGATCAAGACTTTTTGTTATAAACACATCGGTTATGACTTGGTTCATGTTTTGTGTCCTGCAGTTCATCATCACTCCACTAGGGGCAGTAGAAAGGCTTTTCATTTAAAAATGGCTGTCTTCGGGAAATCTCAAGAACACTTTTGCCTGGGAAAGGTTTTGATAATTTTCGGAACTTTATGGTGGAATAACTCATTTGTGGTTATTTATTATTTTTAATGACTATTTGCTGTATTGGTAATTAATTCTTAATATCGAGTTACACCATATTAAAAATGTGTGGATCAAATTTGAGTCGTTGTGGAAATGAGGTGTTTTTTTCCTGAACATTCATGTCAATATTTTTATATCCTAAACTAACATTGTTATGATGAAAACCTACCAAATCCCCAATGTATCATAATCGATACTATCTGCATCTCGTTAAAAAATAAAATGATTTAAATCATTTTCTCACAAAAGGGTTAAAAAAAGTATCTTAATTGGCCAAATGAGAATTTTTTTGTATATAGTGGACTTTACAGGGTTAAAAACAGTTGCTCGAAGTCTGCGTCCCAAAAAATATTACAACAAAAACTTTAAATTATGAAGGTATCAACAAGCAAAATGACCAAAAGTAGACATCAAAACATTAAAGGAAAATGATGATAAAAGACCAAAAAAAAAGCAAACTGAAATACATTGGAAAAAAAAGGGGAAAATCTCAATAGATCCCAAAATAAATTGATATTTAGCAACTAAAAATGGCAAAAATTGTAAATGTGATCTAGTTGGGGATAAAAATCTGCAGTTATTGTTAAAAATGATTTTAAATATCACCGTACATGACATCAAAAAAGAAAATTCTCATTATTTTGCACATTTGTTTTTTCTACTTACAAATTAAACAAAAGACTGAAATTTGATAAACATTTAAAGACCCACTCCAATAATTTTTAGATCTATTATGAAAGCATTCCAAGTGTTTTATTATTATTATTATTATTATTATTATTATTATTATTATTATTATTATTATATTATTATTATTATCATCATGCCATTTTCAGCCAAAATCTAAAAATCTATTTTTTTCTGAGACAAAGTTTCTGCAGAGCGGCAGACGTTCATTAGAAATTCATCTTTGAATCGTCCACCCCTTTCCCTCTCCTTTGCTGAGGGTTCCTATGCTAGCTTACAGCTCCTCCCAACACCAACCTAACATTCCTGGTGCAACAAAAATGGAGCGGAACAGGGAGCTTGTGACCTGCCCAATGTATTTTTTACACCACGGATACACTTTTGTCAAACTACCTTTTTATATCTGCTCCTGATTCAGAACAATTTGAATAGAAAAATACTCAGAAATACAATTTGAGTCAAAATTGTATTTAAGCATGTCTTCCATCTTGAGAAAAATGCCACATGAACATGTTAAAAAAAACTAAAAATATTAATTGTAGTGAGTCTGCAATGAGAGCGCATGAGCACATGCACAGGGGTGTATTCCAGCTTCTAAAACACATCCATTGGAAAAGGTGATGTCACCGCCTTGAGAGTGAAGAGAGGTTGCCATGGCGACGGGCTTGGTCTTGACTGGGAGGGCTGCCGCTGTGGCAGACCCACACGGACAGCAGAGTTCACGGCAACAGTTGGCGTGCACACAGAATTGTGTGTTTTTCTTAGTGTCTGCGTCTAATTGGCATCTTGCACACGTCTGCAGGCTGATCTCTACTCCATCATCTCATTATTAGTGAAACAGAGCGTGATTATGTTCCACGGCTCTGTTTCGTGATTTCCCCTGTAATTGAATCCAGAGCTGTGTGTGTGGGAATTTGTGTCTGGAGCATAATGATTGTGCGTCGCTTCATCCTTTTTTTTTCTACTCCTCTGTCAACGCTACAAACTGCTCGTCTTTCCATTTGCATAAAAATGTTGTCGTGACTACCAAATGGGGCTTCATTTGGTCAAATCGCCCCAGTTACCAAAGAGTTACTGCTTTTATGGGGGTGTATCTTTGTATTGCAAAGAAATTTAAGCTTGCAGAGGGTATTATCCTTCACCTGTGATGTAATATCACCATAAAATCTTTGAGGAATTTAACCGTGATAATCCTGCCTTTCTGAAACTAAGTAGTTAGTTTCAGGTGAGCTATATTTCCTGCAGGAGATCTTTGGTACTAATTTCCATCTTTTTTTTTTTTTTTGCACTTTTCCGGTAACTGAAAGGCCTCAAAGTGACGTTTTCTCTTCATTGCTCTCATGTGAGTTTTGGAAGTTGTAATTTACATTTCTATTAAAGCAATTACAACCCAAATGCAGATGTGTTCCTGTGCAAATGTGAAGTGTTTTTTTTCTCATCAGTCTGAATGTTGCTGGGTTCAAAAGTTGAGTTAAAAGGGCATTTCTGTGTCTTTTATTCTGAAGGGCTGCTGGCTGACAAGAACAACCTGCCAGTCGAGGAGGAGGAGGACGACCGGAACCTGAACTACAACCCTCCGGCTCAGAAGTCGCTGCAGGAGATCCAGCAGATGGACAAAGACGACGAGAGTCTGGTGAAGTACAAGCAGACTCTGCTGGGGCCGGAAGCGGTGACTACAGGTGTGTGTTTTGGACCAGTCGGGTTAAAGGTGACACGGGGTTTTGTTAGGGAGCATGATACTAATATTCACTCACTCACTCACACATGCTGCTACACATCTGCTGCTGTCAGCATCTTCAGTCCAGACTGAGAGACTGGATTTCAGTGAAACGGGCCCGCCGGCTCCTTCTGCTGCAACTCAGCAGCTTTCACATCAAAGGCTGTAATGGGAGAGAAGGAAAGCACAAACCAGAGGAAACTATTGTACCTGAACCTGAATATTTCAGCACGGAGACGTTAAAATCCATACACCTACTAAAGAATTTCGTAGACAAACAAATACATAAATCCCAAACACTTTCATAAAAGAGAAGACAAAGATGGAAAAAAAACAAACTACATTTTTCATGGCTCAATATTGATGAACAGCAGATTTTTATCCCTAACGTTACAGAATATTTTATTTTATTTTAGATGATTCACACAAACATTATTATATTTTAATTTCAGAGACATTTTTACATAAACATTTAAAAACTAAAATATACTATTAAAAGGCACTTCTTCAGCCCAGTTGTTGGATTATTTATGTTGGACTAAACTTTGGAGCAATACTTATTTTTGGGATATGGTTTCATTTGAACCCAATTTTTAGTTTAAATAACTCAAAATTTGCATCTTTATTAACCTCAGTGTTGGATTAAAAACAACTTAACTTTGGTCATTATATATATATATATATATATATTATATATATAATATATATATATTATATATAATATAATATAATATATATATAATATATATATATATATAAGCAGACTCAATATATAAGCAAACTAAAGGTATTAAATATATATAATGACCAAAGTATATAAAACTTTATTAATTAATGATATAGAAATATTTTTATATACTGTTTTACACATTGAAACCTCTTTTTAAATATGTTTGCTCAGTGGTTGGTTCAGTTTCCTTATATTTGTAAATGTTGAGAAAGATATTGAAAAAATGGTTTTAAATGATAAAATCATTAGGACATTGACTTTTTTTTGTAAAAAATTAGATGCATTGTTTTCCTTTTTGTATTTTGTCGTTTAAGTAATTATTTTTCTAATTTTATGCATTTGTTTTACTTTCTTTGATCAACCAAGCCTTCATATATGTATATAATCTATGCTTTTTTATTTCCAACGGCAGACATTAAGCAATGAAGGAGTTGATTAAATGACTCTTTGTTTCCCCCTAAGACCCCTCTGGGCCAAATGTGGAGGTGACCAGACTGACCCTGGTGTGTGATGAGGCACCTGAACCGATCACCATGGATCTGACAGGTATGGAGCTCCACTGGTCTGTTTACAACACTTCTGTTCAACTCTCAATAATACTCCTAAGAACGACTTGGATGAGATCAAGCGTTTTAAAAGGTATTCTTTCCTAATTAATATAAATTATTTTGCTGTCTGTTTTTAAATTAAGACTTTCCTCAATACAATCTCATTTTATTTTAACTTTTATTAAAAAAAACAAACATCAAATCTCTGCTTCTAAAAGCAGGGATCATTGGTCGCTTGGCAATTAACTTATCAGAATTGAATCCAGTGGGAAGAATCAATTGTTTTTGCATTTTTAAAATCTCATTTTTAGATTATTTCAAAAAGTCTTAATTTTATCCAAAAAAAATCCAGTTTCTTTGAAAATAAAATGTTATATTTAGTTTTTAAATGTTTTAAGAAAGACAATAGAATATTTACCTGTTTAATTTATGTTAAAAACAATTCAGAGAAATCAAGAATGTTGTTGAATATGCTTTACTTTATTGGTACATGTACAGTTTTACTTTTATGAACTCACAACTTTAATTTTTAAAAAAAGGAAATATCCTTGTAAAATGACACCTTCTTATAGCTCTGAATTTAAAATTTTATTCATCTAAAGTGTTGACTTTTTTTCGTAAATTTACGTCTTTATTTTCGAAAATTGCTGCTTTTTTCTCAGAATTTTACAACTTTTTTCCCGTAAAACCATGACATTTTTCTAGTAATTTTACAACCTTATTTTGGAAAAAATTTTAGAACTTTTAGTCTCCTAAAATTGCAACATTTTTCTAGCAATTTAAATTTTTTTTCACTTTTTTGTATTTTTATTATTTTGTCTGTGCATATTTTTGATTTTATGTTCCTCATTATTCTGTGATATAACTCTTGTAAAATTGTGATAATTTTACATACATTTTTGAGTTTATATAAAAAAGAAAATACTATTTTTCTCATTTTTACAACTTAGGCTAATTCTTGTTGAAAATTGTGCTAACATTTTGGGTTTTTTCTTTAAACAGTATATATTTTTTTCTAAAAATGTTACAAATTAATTCTCGTAAAATTTTGATAATTTGTCATTATTTATAGCTATCTCATTTTCATAAAATTAGAACTTTTTTGCACAATTTTATATCTAATGTCTTGTAAAAGTTGGACATTTTTTTCAACATTTTATGGCCATTCAAATTTCTTTAAAGTTATTTTTATTCTTTGGTTCAAATGCTTGGTTGTAATTAATAAAAAAAGACCCTAAAATAATATTTGATCAAGTCTTAGAAAAACCAGCGTTAATCATTAGGGTTATTGTAGCTCATGGCTGACAAACTAAATGAGTTTATCAACTTCAGGTTTTGAAAATGAACGTGGTCCCTTGATGCTGTAGATATAGACCTCAGGACAAGAATATACTCTAGTAATAATGTTGAAGTTATTAAATCAACAACAACGGCAGCATATCACATTCTGAAAGACAAAAACTCCCAGAATGCTCAGCGTGGATAATGTTACTTTATGGAAAAAGTGAAACTCATTCCCCAAAAATCGATGAGAACTTGAAGCAGATTGCATACATTTGATACCAGCAGACAAACGGCTGCAGATCCTCATCAGTTTTTGCACCGTGCAAACACAGAGTCAGATATTCACATGCAGGAGGAGGGTGCTTGGGAAGTTGTGCACTGCAAGGTTCTGCTGTACAAGCCTCTCTGTTCTTCTGAAAGAGTCATGAGATTTTTTTTTCTTTCCCCTTGTATGAATTACATTTCAAAAAGTGTCGGAATGCTCAAAGCGTAGCTCAGGGTCATCGCAGCGGACACTTAAAGAGATAAAAAAAGAACATTTTCATTCATTCTTCACATCTGAATTCTTCAAATAGTTTAACAGATTTTCTTGCATTCTTCTTTCTTTTTCATTTAGGTATTTCATAATCTCTCATCAAAACAGATTATCTCGCCTTGATTACAGCAGCCTCCTCTGACACCAACACTGCGTTCTTCTTTCATACTTTCTAAAGTATTTTTTTAACATCAAATCTGTCTCACATCTGGAAAAAAATAACCTTTTTTTCCTCTTTTGTTATGTTTGACTTGATTTCCTCTAATAAAGATGGAATCATCGATTCTCCACTTCCTTATGATTCCTTCTTTGCGCCAAACATTGGATGTGCAAATGACTATTTGTTGTTTTAAAAAATGTAAACATTTTTAATAATTTATTCTCTATAATAGATTTACACCATGCTAAAAATGATAGTATTTTACATTTAAGACAGTGTTTCAATAACGTTCTTTTTTCTTGAACACTCATGTCAATGTTTTTACATCTTAAATAACATTATAGTGAACAAAAACTTACAAATCATCCCACATATTATATTTGATAAGTTCTATATATATTAAAAAATGATATAGGAATTTTATTGTAGAGTTCAATAGAGGGTTTCATAAAAAACGTATTGCTTTTTATCAACTATTTAATGTAGTGGTCTTCACAATGTTAAAGGAGCCAGTTACTATTATTAGTTAAAGTTTAATCCGAATGTTAAATGGGTTCATAGAGAAGAAATTAGGCACAACCTGGTGGTCTATCAACTTCTACAGTTGTTTTTGTCTAATGTTAGATAATAATGGACACGTAAAGTAGATGATGTCGATTGCTGTTTTGTTTTTGCTTTCTGATTATTATTATTATATGTAATAAATGTGAGTGTTAACACATTTTTATGTTTTAACTGAATCCCCCTTTTCCTTAAATATATCACAAAACAATTTGGTGAAAATTCTAAATGTGTGAAAAAAAACCTCAAAAACAATCATTGTAAATCCAGAGCTGCAGTGCCGTAATGAGACACACTGGTTTCATGTTGCAATTAGAAATGCGGGCCTGCGGCTCTTGACATGAAATGGACTTTCCATTGAAGGCTGAATGCATTAGAGACCTCATTATACTCTGCAGACTGTGCAGCAGTGATTTACATCGATGTAACCATGAAAGGGAGAGGAGGAAGGGTCAGGTTCACACTATGGTAAAGAGCACTCACTGACTTAGAGTACTCACAGGTATTTTTACAGCTGGAATCACAGTAGAAACAAAGTATTCTTTGCCTGCACACATTCTTAAACAAGACTGCTGTGTGGAAATCAAAATTGCATGATCAGAATAAGTGACCATCAACTTTTGATCATTTTAAATTGATGCAAAAGTTCTTCTGCATTTGTATATCTGCCAAAAATATTAAAACCCCAAAATGCTCACATTCCCTTAATGTTCTTGTGACATTTTTCTGATGATAGAAGACATATATTAAGTAAATGAAGCGTAAAATTGCATGTCTACATATTTCTTCATTCAAATTGTTGTGAATCAGGATCAGATGGAAAACATTACGTTCGACAGAGCGTATTAGTTACGTAGAAAATATTCTGAGCGGGCCACAAGCTCCCTGCTCCAAGCTCTCAGCAATGGGGAGGGGAAGGGGGGCGGGGTTGCTCTGAGCCAACAGTTCCACCCTCAACTCAAAGGGGAATTTAGTGAACTGGACACCGACAAAAAACAGGCTTTTTGATTTTCTATAATCTACATAATCATAATAAAATAAACAACTGGGAACTTTAAAAGGTGAATTGGTATTTCTGCTTCTTGCAGTGATTTATTTAACGTTTTTTTAAACAGTTATTCACATTTTTTTGTAGATGTTAGAATATAAAGCAAAGTTGAGCATTTTTCCTTAATGAATCACAAAAACTACATCTTATATTTTGTTTTTAAAGACTAGCTTTGCACAAATTCCCTCTGGTTTTTGCACACATGCTTCAGCAGTGTGAACTTCATTACATTCAGAGTTGGGTCGTCTGCTGTGACAGTTAAGGTCAGAGAACGAGGCTGAAGGAACAGACAGACCTGTGAGTGTGTTGGACAGGTTGACAGCGTTCGACCTACTTTCTACTTCAGACGTTCCCACGAAAGGCCGGCTTCTCTCCTCTGCGTCTCATGAGGCGACACAAAGCAGAGGAGGAGATGAAGGAGGAGGAAGAAGGGAATGGAGAATTTGATCCAAAAGAGATGCTATCTTCATTTAGGAAAACCTAAAATTGGATAGATTTTACTTAAAAACATTTAAAATGGATCGTAGAAGATTTTTACTAGTGGATTCCTATCTGAGCCGCCCTCCTTTTATTTCCCCTCTCTCTTTATCTCTCCTTTATCTCCTCCTTTCCTTCCACTGTCTCTGTCCCTCCATTAGGAAACACTCAGCACTGCTGCTCAGTGAAATTGACATATAAAATGATTAGAAAGTGGCTGCGTCTCTCCCTCTGCTTCCACATTTCGAGCAGCTTTCCTCCTCCTCAGCAAGACCTCGCTGAACCACACAGGATGATGCATGCGCCAAATCTTCCTCCTGATTCAGCCGAGAGCCTAAAAAGCATAAAAGCACATTCACAGATGTTGAACACTCCTGTTTTCTGCGGGAGAAATGTGACGCTGTGTGTCTTTTTGCAGGCGACCTGAGCGCCCTGAAGGAGAAGAGCTTCACCTTACAGGAAGGAGTGAAATACAGGCTAAAGATACACTTCAAGGTACTGATGGGTTTTGAATGGATGGAAAGATACACAAGGAGAGATTAGATGAAAAAAGGCAGCACTGAATATGAGATCAGACCATTTTAGTAAAGACTTTCAGAGAAAGATTAATTTTTATGGTTGATTATTGCAATCATTATTGACACAATACATTGCATTTGCACTGAGAATTAACCTTGATTCAGTAAATTGTCAGAATGTTTCAACGGAAACGTATTTTATGAGTAATTTCCCAAAAATAAAATCATAGAACTCTAATGTAAACATGAAAATGTGGGAAAAACAAAATAAGACATGAAAAATGTTAGCATCAATGTTGATTTCATATTTAAGATAATTTTCAACATGATGGATTTTTCACAAATATTAAAGAAAAATATCTGCTTACTACAGGACAAATTCAAAATTTCAGAATAAAGGCTTCAATTTTAAAATAAAGCTTATTTTTGCAAAAATAATTATATACATATTCAAATATGTAAGTTAGGGAAAAAAATGTAGCAACTATTTACCTACATTATTTTATTCTTTAATTAGAAAAACACAATCATGTCCTCTACTCATTTAAAGAGAATTATTTTATCAATCAAATATTTTAGATATATAATGTTTAGTCAAAGCAGCTACATGTTTAACCTTTATACTAACATTTTAGGTCTTATTTGGTCAATGAAGATTTTACCTTACTGTGTGTTACCAAATGCAGCCCTTCAGAATCTGAGATGTCAGTGAATTCCTGCGACAAAACATTGCAGGGTTTTAGTTTTCTCCATACATTTTACAACAGAAACAGGTCAGAAGTTCAGGTAAATCCTTCCAGTTTTCCTGCATGTTTGCCTTCATACTGTTTCCTGTATTGGAGGATTCAGGGCAAATGCTGAAAAATGCATGAGCGTTCCTGAATGCAGCATGGAGGTCTACTTTTACTGAGGTGTAATGTACCTTTGGCACACTAACACAGACTCTGGATGTTGGATTTGTTGTTGGAATTTTATCTTTTTGGAACAAAAATATTTCATTGAAGCTGTGTTTAAGACACTGTTGGGTAAATTACTTTTAAAAAGTAACTGATTACTTTACTTTAGCTACTGGATACAGTTTTAGTGAAACTACTTTACTCATAACTTATTTTAAAAAGCTCTTCTGTTAATGATAAAAACTAATTAATTTATAATAATTTGTTACTTTGTAATCTGTGACCCAACACTGGTTGTAGATTTATATGATCAAAAAACTCATTCAGGGGATACTGACAGCTCCAAGTCCAAAGAAGTAAACATTCCCTCAGTATTTGCTCAGTTTTGTGAGCACAGTTTCCCCTGAGAGTGAAAAGATAGTGTTTCCTGTGGAATTTATCTCCATTTGGCTTTTAATCATATATTAATGACAGTTAAGTGATTAATTAAAAATATTCAAATTCTTTGGTTTTTATTTGTTCGTCTTGAATCAGTTCTACGATTACTTTCAAACTATTAAAATAAATCAAATTTTAACTCGCTTCTGCAAGGAAATTAGGTATTTTTATGTTCTTTGGCGACATCTGCTGGACAAAATGTGTCATTGCAGTTATTGAAAACTCCCTTTAAAACAACTTCATTTAACTTAAAAAAATGTGCTTGATTTTTTAAGCAACATCAAATTTAAGTAACTAAAAAAAAATTCTGAACAGTATGTGCAATGCAAGCAATAAAACATAAAAATGACAACACACTATGGGACACTTCATAAACCTAGAAATGCAGGGGGCATTCACAACTTCTCCTTGATGATTTTATTGTTTTAAAACCAATTCCTTATTTGAGCTCAGGTTGCTGTTTCAGTTAAAGATGGAACAAAGTTGAGCCTCTTTTTTCTCATTTTAGATGTGACTCCATGTAATAAAAGTGATAAAAGATTCTGTTATGAGAAAATGAGCTGTTCTTTTTTTTGTTTGTTTTTTACATGAGAGGCAAGCTAAGAAAAACTTGAAAGAATGCTTTTCAGAAAGTGTAGCAAAAATGATTGTAGATCTCAAAGTTGCTTGTAAATTCATTAAAGCAAATGGGATATTTGAAGAGAAGGAGTTTCACAAATTCTACCTTGAGATGCTTTTACGTTGAAAAATCTTGAGCCATGTCAAGATTTTGCCTCTTATGGAAATGTGAATCTGTGTGTTTGCAGGTGAACAGAGAAATAGTTTCTGGTCTGAAGTACCGCCATGTGACTTACAGAAAAGGAGTGAAAAGTATGCAGTTCATCCCAATATGACACATTTATTCATCTTTTTATCGCTTTTATTTCTTCACGTTCAACCCTCTATTTATCTATTATCTTCCAGTCAACAAGGTGGTGTGCATGGTGGGAAGCTACGGCCCCCGGGGGGAGGAGCAGGAGTTCCTGTGCCCCGCCGACGAGACACTGAAAGGCGTCTTGTCCCGCGGACAATACCTGGTCAAGTCCTGCTTCACTGACGATGACAAGAACATCCACCTAGCCTGGGAGTGGAACATCAACATCAGCAAGGACTGGAACTAAGAGAGCTCCTCTTCCTCCTCTGCTCTCCCATCCTTGTTTCCGTTGTTCTCCTCCAGAATCCGAACACAGCTGGAAGGATTCACAACTGCAGCCTGCAGTTTGAGTGGTCTGTTATGAAAGGGCAGATTTAGGTGGAGACGTAGGGCGGTGTTCCTGAAAGACAGCTCCAAAAGTTTTATTTCATCTAAATCTAAATTCAGGGTTATGAGATGCCTATCTTCTAGCTTGAGGTGACCTCTGCCTTCATACTTTAATGCTTAATGAAATGAATGCACATTAACGTAGTTAGATATCAACCATAGCCTGTAAATAGTCATTAATCACCAAAAGAAAAGCATCGCTATAAACTTACTCACAAAAATAAATGAAAATCAAAAAAAAAATTTTTTGTCTTAAGTGCTCACTTTTCTACTTATCTTTTATAGCAAATGTAAAATCTTCTTTTTGTTTAATTTGAGTCTTATCCTTATCTTTATTGTGGAAAATTTTAAAATATTAACCTAAGAAAAGAAACGTTTTTAAATAGGAATTTTAAGTTAATCATATGAGTTTTCATTTTTCTCTCGAATTGCTGAAAAGTTTGTGAAAACAGCACAACTGAAATGTGACTGTAAATACTGTAGATTGTGATGCATGAAAGCCCCGTAAGATTTCAAAACATTTCCCAAAAAAATTCAGCTTTCCCTGATAGAAAGCAAGCTCGACGTGACTAAAGATGTGTTTCCAGTTCATGAAAATGAACAAAAAAAATCTGATTATTGTACAAAACCTTTGGAATTTGTCATTGTAGCCAAACATAACACTGTTATATTGAGTTGTTGTGGTTCAGGACAAACTGTAAATGTTGGTTTATTGTGTGCTGCATGGTCGAATTCTTTTTTTTACAACTAAAATCTAAAAATTGTTGTGAATTTTGAAGAAAAAAATGTAAGGTGGTTGCAATTCCTGCACATAAAACATTTACAGGGATCATTTTTGATGGCTGCAAGGAGTTGTCTGTAACAACATCTTCAAATATTGGTGTTGAATATCTTGTAATATTTAATAAAAACAATTTAAGCAATAAAGCGTTAATATATTGGCTGCAAACAAACAAAGAAAAAGCATGTTTGTGTTCTTGTAAAAGTGAAAAAAAAAGTGCTAAAAATGACACTCAGCTGCAGTAAAAAGACAGTCACCAGCAAAGTGCAACAGAAAACACACTTTTATTTAATGTTTTCCATCATTTAAAAGCAAAACAAGGACAAAATAGTAACAATAATTCATCAAAACACAAAGGTCAGATAAATCCACTAGCATATGCTCACATAATCCAGTGCTTATACTGTCCCAGCTACTTTACATATGAGAGGATGAGCTGTATTTAATGGGATTGAAATTGCATCATTTGTGAAGCGGTGCCAGAAGATTAAACGCATGTGGCTGATGCTTTAATCCCTCAAACTTTGACTTATTGGTTGTTTTTTGGTGAGGACAACAGCAGAGTTGTATTCACTTATTTTAAGCTATGGGTTTAAATAAAGGAGAAAACATTTCTAAATAATATCAAGCAGGGTTTAAAAAACAAAAAATAAACAGGAAGCACAATGATGACATTTTTGCTTGTTTTGGGTGAACAATTGTTGAAAAAAAACATAGTTTATGACCATTGGGAAAAAGAAGGAATATCAAGAAGATCAAGTCAGGTGGAGATTGAAGCAATAATAGAAAAGCATTATACTTGTGTTGCATGTTAACCAGCAAAGTCAAGGATTTTCTTACCAGCTGCCACTTTAAAATCACTTCTCCAAGCATGCCAACATTCACCAGTTTGACAAACAATGAAGAGAACCAAGAGGGGATGTAAACACAGTGTGGGACGGTGTGTGATGATTGTCCACATTTCCACCCCAGTCACTTGTGAAGCACATCCATGGTGTTGTTGCTGCTGAGCGCCTGCTCCAGCAGGGCTCTCTGGGCCGTGGCAGGCAGGTACAGGAAGGAGTACAGCAGAGCCAGCGTCAGCAAGGCCAGCACCAGAGGGAGGCAGCAGTCCGACGCCGTTAGAGGCTCGTCGCATCGAGCCTGCATGAACGTGGTGCTGTGCATCCTGGGAAAAAGATCCTTTGCTCTTGATTTAAGGAAAGTTCTTTCAATGCAGCAAAAGGCCAAAATAGTCAAAAGTGGTGAAAGCTCTTTCGTCGTTGAGTAAAAAGTATAAAATCAAAATATTTCTTGGCCAGTTTCTTCACAATTGTTGCACTTGAAGTCGTACAAAAATCCAAATTTGTCCCAAAAAGCAAGTTATTCCTATTTGGAGAACAACTTCAGGACTACCTGCATCTTTATGCTACTGGTCCTCTCTTCATCTGCACCCTCAACCATCTGATGGCATCATTTGTGATTCCCATCCAAAGTATTGTGTCATATGCACCTCTGTCTGTGAGTGCACTCTCAGGTACAGGTGGCAATCCGCCACTCAGTTCTATGACGTGTTGCGCAACAGCAACCAGAAAATCAACAGTGGAGACACGACAGCACATCTGGGTTTACCTCTGACATAGCGTGTTCTGGAAAATTCAACGGCTGCTGAGTTATGAAATATGAATTATGTAACGGTTCCTAATCATTTTACCGTTAAGTCACACCTGACTGCAGTCAGGGATTATTCCGTGGAAGAGCTGGGATGAAATTCACCTGTACTGCACCCAGCACATTGTGCTTCCAGGAATCACTTCTTGTCTCAGCTTTGAACCATCTGGGAAAGTTATGGAAACATTTAGAGAATCTAATTTGATCCTTATTCATTTTTGAGGCACAAATTGTCTGACTGTTGGTGCTTTAATATCCACACCCTTTTGAAAAAGAGTAATAAACCTGCAGTTTATTTCATTAAGTATACTTGAGTATAGCAAATAGATCGTGTAGGAAGTATACAAACTGAATACTTCTTCATAGGAAATTGGAACATTTTAAGTTTACAATATGAAAATAGTATGTAAAAAGTAAATTTAAAGTATACTGCCTCACTTCTAGAATAAACTAAGTATACATGTACACTGAAATAGACTACTTTTTCTTAGGGGCCAGTGTTTATTTAATTCTGATTTATCCCAGATTTTATTTTTATTATTTTTCAAGTAGCCTGCTTTCTTTTTTTGTAATGTAGACATTATTGTTTATTTTTATTATGAGAAAATGGGTTGTGTATATGAAAATATGAAACATAATATACAAAAGATGGTGTCTGTAATTACAAATATTCCCAACCCATGAACAACACGTTTAATTAAAGAATGTAAAGTGTATCAAAACACCTGTCTTTAAGGTGAAGATAGTCATCAAAACTGAGAATATAGTTTCATATGTAATAAAATGACCAGAAACCTGTTTCCTTTTTCTTTATTTAACATTATTTTTGTTTTTTTACATTACAACATTAGACTAGCTTTGGGTGTAATTTGACCTCCACACCACTTGGTGGCAGTGTTCTCAGCGTAAGCGTACTTGCCGAAAGCCTCTATGAACATTCTGCGCCTGCGCACATTCACGCATGATCTTCTGTTTACAAATTCCTGGGTTTTTGCTCATTATTACAGGTACGTTATGCTATCCTTTTCATCAAAAATAAATACATTTCGACTAGGAATCTATATAGTTAAATTTCTGTTGGGTAAATTTAAATTATCTTAACGTAATCGTATCGTTCACAGCCAAATCAGCACGTCTAATAAACAAGCCTTTATGTATAACTTCTTATTTCTTGCTATTCATGTTGGAAAGATCATCTTAAGGAGTTCATAAGAAGTGCGGAAACTGGGATTCAAACGCACCATTTAGTTATACAAATATTTTGTGCAAAATTTTTAACATTGTGAAGTGTGTGGGATATTGTTTTTCAAAATGATGCAGGTTTTTAAAAGACAAAAAATCTTTTGTATATAATTATATATATAAATATAATATTGTAAATAATATTGTCCTTTTTGTAGCCCCAACAGGGCTACATGGGTGTTAGTTAGCCAGACATGGTGACCACAGAACCGGCAAACCTGGAGAACCTGCGTGTTCTGCACCACAATGATGATTTTATAGTCTTAGACAAACATTGGGACATTCGCATAGACAGTAAGATGTGGTATGAGAAACTGACAGTGCAGGCACAGCTTCAGCACCATTTTCCTCATCTGGCTGACCCCAGCACTTACTATGGATTTAGGTAAGAATGAATTGTTCCTTTAAAGACCGTCTGGGGAAAATTTGGATTTTAACATGTTCTTGTGGCATTTTTCTGAGTTATACTTAGCTTAAAATTGAATTCTGAGTATTTCTTTACTCAAATTGTTTTGAATCAGGAGCACATGAAAAGAATGTTGTTGGAAAAAAACTTAAAAAGACATGGCAAGTTTACTTGTATAACACATTTTGTGTAAAAAGCCATTTCTTAGTGTTTAACATAAAACAACAAAAGTAACATTTACAAGAAATATTAAAGGTGTGGTCTTAAAAATGAAAATTTAAAGAAAGGTAAAAATAACGGATTTTTACGTAAGCTAAAGTAAATGTAAACTTTAAATAATGCAACTGAGAGAATAGGTGGATCTGTAAACTAGATTTAAATAAACTTAGTATTTGAGTTGATAATACTGACTGACTGTAGTTGAGATGGAGGTTCTGCACTCAGCTGGCCCAGTTTCTTGATTTCTTTTTTGCAAAATATACCAAAATTATAATTAAATGACCACTGAGAAAACTTTTTTAAAAAAAGATCAGAAGATGACCGTAGTGGAATGAATGTGTCAACCATAACAAACTACCACCTCATTATTTTTGCTCTTCTTACTACAGGTTCTGTCATCAGCTGGATTTCTCCACCAGTGGGGCTCTTTGTGTTGCACTCAACAAGGCTGCCGCAGGTCAAGCGTATCGTTGTTTTAAGGATCGGACTGTCACGAAAGCCTACCTTTCTCTGGTACTGAGCACTAAGTGGTTGCCTGCACACCATAGACATTATAATTCATCTAACATACAGTCTTTTTATTTAACTATTTTTATTACTTATCTTGACATTTTTCTGGTGCTCAGGTTCGTGGGACGGTAGAGGAAACCACACAAACTATAGATTTCTCAATTGGCAAAAATTGCACAGAAGGAAAAAAGCATATGATGTGTATTGAGGGATCTGAAGGTAAATGAACCTGGGAGCATTGACACTTGCATAATGCCATGCAGTTCATTTTGTAATTTACTTTCATTTCTTCTGTCCTACCTTGGCAGGTTGCGAGAATCCTAAGCCTTCGCAAACGGAGCTTACAGTCTTGGAATATGGGTTGTATGATGGAGATCCTGTCACTAAGGTGTTGCTGCAACCACTCACTGGTGATTAAACTCGTTTTATTTCTTTGAATGTAAAAATTTTAAATCTTAAGTTGATATTTTATTGCAAATATTTTACAGTAACTAGATTTTCTTTTTATTCCATAGAAGTGTTTTTACAAAATTAGAAAAAATGTATTTTTGTCTCTTGCCTTTTTCAGGTCGAACTCACCAGCTGAGGGTTCACTGCAGTGCTATCAACCACCCTATCGTTGGGGACTTCACCTACAGCTTGGGGACCGATAACTCGCCGTACAGAATGATGCTGCACGCTCACCTCCTTCACATTCCTCTGGAGCCAGATCCTCTGCTGGTTACTGCTGGAGATCCTTTTGTCCCAACGGTCGACTCAAAATGGCTCCCGCAGCGCTCGTTACGAACACTGACGGCTACTGTGGAGGCTTTGTTGGAAAAGACGGAAAAACAGAATAGCAGTGTAGCAGAAATAGAGGAGGAAGAAGTAAAACTGAAGAAGGATGAAAGGATAGAAGAGAGTGAGGAGCAAAGGAGGATATGTCAGCAGTGGTTGAGTGAATGGACCGGGGACTGATGGGAAAGCCAGGTTTTTAATTTGTTTCCTATTTATTTTAGCTGTCCTTGCAATGGTATTTTTGTACATTCTCACTTACTTTTTGAAGGACCATCACATTTCCAAGCATGAACAATTACAGGTGTCTCATTTTCTCATATGCTTATTAATATTTATTTTTAATTAAAGGAAGAAAAAGCATGTGTGAGGATAATTTATGCATCTTTTTATTGCCATGTGCCTTTCTTGGGGAAACTTTAAAAAAGACAGTGTTGGTTTAGCATCTAAGAAGCCTTACTGTATTGTATTAAAGAAAAAATATGAATAAAAAAACAGTATGAATGCAGTTTATTCACTTTCCTTTAAACAATCAAAGACTAATGATGAGGTACATTAACAGCTTTGAAG
The DNA here is from genome assembly GCA_003999625.1 of Oryzias javanicus. Lineage (NCBI taxonomy): Eukaryota > Metazoa > Chordata > Actinopteri > Beloniformes > Adrianichthyidae > Oryzias > Oryzias javanicus. The sequence continues at coordinate 8,533,776 of CM012444.1, read as the reverse complement.
AAACCTTAAAAGTGTTTTTTTTTAAGTTGCTAAAACTTCAAAACTCTTTTTTTTTCTTTCTTTTTCTTTTTTTTTTTTTTTTGCTTTGTTAAAACTTTAAATAGCCCTCTAGTACCTGAACCCATGCCAGTAAATTAGCCAATCACATCAACTGTTTAATGACACAGTTATGAAACTGACCCCACATTAGTATTGTTTTCATTCAAAATGTAACGTGAAGGGTTCAAAAAGTTTTTAGCTTTTAACTGTTTGGTCTACAACAAACACAAGGCATAAATGAGATCATAAATCCACGGAACATTGAATGGAGCTTTGCCTGTGTTTGTTTGTTTGTTTTTTTTACATATTTCACTTTGTTTTGATATTGTCTTTTCCATCTTTGTGGATTCAAACATTTTTATTTTGTCTCTACATGTTTGATGTTTTGCTATAAAAAAATAGTTTGATCTAATTTTGTGATTTTTGCAGAGAAAAATGACGAAAGTTAAATTAATAGTGTAAATTGTAAAATAGAAAAAAAATTAAAAAAGGCCCCAGAGTAATATTTATAAACCAAAATTGTTATATGCTGAAATGAAAATTATCATTTTTATTGTATTTGCAACAATTTGAATTCTGAGTTGTTTACATTGCTTAAAAATCCTTTTGTTTAGAAATTATATTTTTAAATATCTTGTATTTTAAGGGCACTTTCACTGTTGAAGCAAAACTAATCTCACTATAATATAAAATATATAGAAATATAAAAAAATCTATGCTGCATTTTCATACTAACTTATAAATAATGCAATAAAAAGAAATTAAAATAAGTCATTCATTCATATTATATGCATAAAATACAGGCTGACATCCGCAAAAATGCAATATTTTGCTTGGAATGCTTTACAAATATCAGCAGAAGCCAGCGTGATCTCCATAAACTACATTACCCAGTGGGCAAGTACAAAAAGAGGAAGTGACGCTTCAAAAAGAAAACTAGCAGCGGAAGAGCCCAGAGTACCACTAGAAACATACGCACTGCACGATTTATGTCTGTTCTGCTTCATCTGGGACCCAGAAAATCAACAAGCCACCGGGACAATGGCCTCCGAAGTTTTCTCGTATGAGAGTTTGGTTCATGCTGTTGCGGGAGCGATGGTGAGTTAGCATCAATTATACTCAGAGTTCACTATAAATTCAATTGATTTGCGGTAAAATGTTCAATCAAACTTAGTGGTTTGTGCCTATTTTGTCTTTAAACTAAAAAAAACTCACATGTAATTCAAACCTGAAACTCAAATTTTAAAGAAAGTGTAATTTGTATATATTTTTATAAATATATATATATATATATTTGTGTTGTTTTTTTATTGCTTTTTTTGTTTGTTTGTTTTAAACATTTTTTAATTCACATTTACAGTAAGGAACATAGACCAATAAACTATTTCAAAAATAAAAGCCAGAGTGGGGTTTCAAAAGATAAAATAACTACCAAATAAAAGTAAGCTTCTGTTAATCTATAAAGCTGAGACAGACAGGTTTTAAACTGCATTTATGTTATTACTGGAAGAAATTGTGTGTAAATAATGTCTGATTTGTGCAATTGATTTAAAGAATTTTTTTAAAGTTTTAATTTATTACAGACGATTATGGCTTATTTTCTCTTTGCTATTTGAGCACCACATGTTCATTTTGTCCAAAAATTGCATTTCTTCTAAATTTTGAGAAGTAAAGTAATTTCATCCTTGCTTTAGGGAAGTGTGACTGCAATGACTGTATTTTTCCCTCTTGACACTGCCAGACTGCGACTTCAGGGTAAGGAGCAGCAGACTGTAGAAACCATTTTTGTTTTAATTGAGACGTAACATTTCGATGAAAACAGCTTGTTCCTTTCTTTTATTTAGTGGATGAAAACAGGAAAGCCAAATCAACCCCAGCTATCCTGGCAGACATAGTCAGAGAAGAAGGATTGTGAGTAAAATAATGTTCCCTGTGTGTCATTTTCATCATTTATGATATGCTTTTGTGTCTAATCATACAGATTATTCAAAAAGTGTCTGTTTTGTCTGCAGGCTAGCGCCCTACAGAGGATGGTTCCCTGTCATCTGCAGCCTGTGTTGCTCCAACTTTGTCTACTTCTACTGCTATCACTGCCTCAAAGCGAGCCTGCTGAAGGGAAGGCAGTCAACATCCAGCACTGACCTGATCACAGGCATCGCTGCAGGTGAGGCGCCCGTTGACCAAATCCCAAAAAATACACCACTTCATTTAAACTTGGAGTCTCAGTTTGAATTCCGTCACTACTTGGCGCACACGTAGAGCACTATAGTGCGTTCGCCAGTTTTTTAGGGCACACAAAATCCAGTGCCTTGGAAATTTCCCATAAGTCTCTGCGAAAAACCAGTATGCGTCAATGCTCATTAGATTGGTAAACATAGACCACAATGCATTGCTTTAAACTGTATGCCACTTGACAAAATTTGCTTAAATCATAGATTTGGTATGTATCCGAATTGCATTACATCCAGGGCGCCGGATAGCCCAAAACTATATAGTTTTTTTGGGAGTAGTGAGGAGAATTAAGCATTTGTCTCTTGATTTTATACCTTCCTGACCGTAATAGATAACATTTAATAAGCAATTTGTGTATTTTTAAGAGTCATTGTAATGTAATCAGAACACATGTTGACCTACAAGTTACTGTGAGTCACCGAACTGGAAGATCTACAACCCCAGGGGGAATCTTTGCCCTGACTGATACTATCTCTGCAGGCGTAGTGAATGTACTGGTCACAACCCCACTGTGGGTGGTGAATACTAGGCTCAAGCTTCAGGGTTCCAAGTTTCACAACGCAGACATCCGGCCCACCAACTACTCTGGGATTCTGGGTAAGAAGTCGTTTGATAGACTAGCTTCTTTTAAGTTTTTCTTCATTGAATGAACACAATTCTCAATATCCACTGTTGTTCAGATGCATTTGCACAAATCATCCGAGGAGAGGGCGTCGGAGCGCTGTGGAACGGCACCTTCCCATCCTTGCTGCTGGTGTTGAACCCCGCCATCCAGTTCATGATTTATGAAACTCTGAAGAGGTGGCTCAGAAGAGAGGTCCCCAGGGAGGTAAGTGGTATAAAAAGATTAGAGCATTCAGAAGTTTTCTGGATAAAAAGACACAGACTATTCAGAAAACACACATCACTTGAGTGGATCAGAAGCTAGTGGGTATTCTTTATGTATGAAGACATTTTTGTTGTACACTATGTATAACACCACAATTAAAACATAATAATGCTTGACTGTCATGGGGTTACACTTATGAGGAAAGGTGTGTTACTCACTCTTTTAGCGGTTATTTGGAGTATTTGAATACTCCACTTCAGATAAAATCTATTTTTCTTTTGTCCAAAGCTTTCATCCCTGGAAGTTTTTGTTATCGGCGCTATTGCCAAAGCTGTTTCCACCACAGTGACATATCCACTACAGACTATACAGTCCATTCTGAGGGTGAGTTCTACATGGATGTCTTTATACCAAAATTAAAAAAAAGGATTTTACTAAAACTTTTGTAACCCTATGTTTTCCTTTAAACTTTTTTTGTTTTTTTCTTGTGCTGTTTTTAAATAGTTTGGTCAGTGCGGCACACCCACAGAAAAATCCAAACTACTGTCCAGTTTGAGGACCATCAAGAGTCTTCTGGTCAACAGAGCAAGGTGAGTTTTCTCGACTCAGATTGTTATCTAGATTTTATTGTTTTTTTTTAGTGGTGAAGTTTAAAAGGAAACTGAAAAAAACTAAGATGAAAGTTGTGTAACCCTTGTGGGAACTTGCATCTGTAAGGAATTTCCCTGGAAATGCAAATCTAGGTAGGGCTAATGGTTTCTGGCTTGCTTCACGGATACATTTTTTCCAGACAACGTCTTTTATGTTTTTGATAACAAATAATATACATTTTAAATAAAATAATTCTCCTCTCACCCTCCTCGGGTGGTTTCTCCTCTTAGCTTGGGTCCTCTACGAGAGGCCTGGGAGCTTGAGGGGCTTGCGCAGTATAAAGAGAAAGATAAAGATACTTTATTGATCCCTGCCAGGGAAATTTGCACGTTGCAACAGCACTGTGTACAGACTCAACATTCAGCAAACAGACAATCAACCAACAGCAGTAAATAATAAGAAAAATTAGTAGAAACATTTTTTAAAAATAGTTAGGGGAGCACCACTCTTTTAACAGTTTTCCAGACAGACATCCAGTGGGTTTATCTGCAGCACAAGGCTGATGAGTTATATAGTCCAATAGAATGAGGCAGGTATCTTAGCTGTTCCTAGCACTGCTCTTTTTCTGGACTGAGATGTCTGAAGTTTTTCCAGGGATCTGCTGTAGTCACTCCTCTCATTTGGAGGTTACAGCCCTGAGTGCTCCAATTACCACGGCACCATTTCTTCAGTTTCTCATGTTCCTTCTTCTTAATATTACCATCACTGCCACATCTATTTATGCCCAATTACTCTACCGTTCAAAAGTTTGGGGTTACTTTAAATATTTCTTATTTGTGAACGAAAAGCACAATTTTTTTCAATGAAGATAACTTAAAACTAATCAGAAATATACTCTATACATCTATACAGTTCTTAATCATTGACAAAGTGACTATTCTAGCTGCAAATGTCTGGGTTTTGATGCATTATTTACACAGGTCATTTCAGCAGCTATTCCTCCAGTGTTCTAATGGTTCAGTGTGTTTGCTCACTGTGTCCGAAGGCTAAAGGGGGATAAGAAAACATTTGTACAATCATGTTAGCGCAGCTGAAAACTGCTTAGAGAAGCTATAAAACTCAATAACCTTTGAGTAGGCTGAGTATCTGAAGAACCACATTTATGATGTCGATTAAATACTCAAAATGGCCAGAAATAATAGAACTTTCATGTGAAAATCCTCCGTTTATTGTTGTTCTTAGATACAAAAGGTATTCCATGTGAGAAATTGGTAAGAACCTTCAACGGTGTGTACTACTCTCTTTAGAGAACAGCACTAACAGGCTCTAACCAGAGTAGAAATGGGTGGCGCTGCTGCACAACTGAGCAACATCAGTACATTAGAGTCCCCAGTTTGAGAAATAGATGCCTCACAGGTCCTCAACTGGTAGCTTTATTAAGTAAAATGCCAACATCTGCAATGAAGGGATGACTTATTGGTGCTGGTCTTCAGGGGAGAGTGGCGAAGAAAAAGCCTTATCTGAGACTGGCCAACAAAACAAGAATATTAATATTGGCAAAAGAACACAGATATTGGACAGATGAAGATTGTAAAAAAAGTGTTATGGGCAAACAAATCAAAGTTTAAGGCGTTTGGATCACACAGAACATTTGTGAGACGTGAAACAACTGAAAAGACCGTATGGTATGATAGAAATCCAACTTGTGGGAGGGGCTTCTAAAAGGGTGTGGTCAAATTTCTCCAGATTATTTCAGAAAAGTCTGCAATGTTGGAATTGCTGCAAATTTGACAAAAAGAAAAGTTTAAAGAAAAAATATATTATTTCGAATAACTATAATTATGTCCAACCTTATGAATGTCTTGACTATACTTTCTATTCATTGTAAATAAGAGTAGAACTTTTCATGGAAATCCTAAAAGTATTCAATCAGAAGCATACGTACTGTTCAAAACAGTTTTTTGTACTATATAAATATTACGAAAAGTCATGAGAGGAAAAAAATTAGACACCTACATTTCAGTCTGTAAGGTGCTCCAGGCAAAAGATTTACCAGAACTAAATGCTACAAGTTAGGACAAGATCAAGAGAGTTTTGTAGACCAGTGGCATCCAGTACCTTCATATGCTCATAGGAGTCTGCTCTACTCTGGCATTCTGCTCACAGGGATGAGTGGGACGACTACAGCCTGTAACAAACCTCAGCAGACATTGAAACATGGGATTTAGACACTGAAGGCATTTTGTAATGAGCTTTCCTTTTCCTTTTTACTTTTATATTTTCAACCTTGCTGTTTATTTGACTCATAAGTGTAACAAAATATGACATTCAACTTCCACTTCTTTTTATCACACTATTTCTATCACTTCAGTTTAATGTATTTTTTTTCTGTTTTATTGTTTACTTTCTTGTGTAGGAAGCACGGCATGCTGGGAATATTTAAAGGTTTGGAAGCCAAACTGCTGCAGACCGTCCTGACTGCTGCTCTCATGTTTCTTCTCTACGAGAAAATCGTCAGCCTCACCTTCAGAGTCATGGGACTCGGCAACAGCCACCTCAGGAAACGCTAGCCGTTGGGACACTGCAGTCCTGGACCGCTTAAGCAGAACTCTAATGAATGCTGTCAGTCCTCTGCTTGAAGCCCTGTGATTGGAATTCTAATACTGTGGTCCTAAAAGTAAAAAACACTGTTTTTTTTAAAGTATGTTTATCCTTTCATTATGGAGTTGATTTTATTTTTTTAATGAAAAATGCCTTGTACTTAATAAAAAAAGCACCTTTAGCTTCTTCAATTTCACCGCTTGACTTTGATCAGAGAAAAATAAATGTGATTACATAAAAAAAATGGTAAGTGTTTCCTTCTTTGTATCCCTGTTGCAGCATCAGTATTCTTTCCATAGGATATTAATGCACATAGGGGATCATTGTTATTTGAAGATTTTTATAGAAAAATGGCTTGAATAAAATTGAATTATAATAACTGATTAAAATCATCAGCTTTTGGATTGATCTTTGATATCTGACAAGTTGTGTTTGTAAAACAGCAAACTAAGACTTATAAAACAACTTTCACATTGTCTGAAAGTCTGAGTTTATTTTAAATTTAGATGAAATGTAGTTACTTCCTATAGGAAAGAAAACAATGCTTTACTAATTTGAGCATAAAAATCCACCAGGATAAGGAATAAGTTGGTGTTTTGTTACAGGAAGTAAAGTGATTTAGAGACGAATGTAAAAATACTGAATATTAAAAGTGTTGCATAAAAGATTAAGAGCAAATAAACTAATATTAAGAAAAAAAAGGACGAATGTTACTGAAGACTTCAAAAGGGAAGTGCAGCTATACAGAAGCATCAAAGGACAGCAAAATTAAGTCTAAATTTAGAGATTTCTGATTACATTTTTCAAATTCTCATACTCCCAAGAATTACATTTGTCATCTTAGGCTGCCATCTATAGGATGTGTATTAAACCTGCAACTGCACAGCCTCCAGATGTGTCTGCATCTTCTTATGTAAACTGGTTTCTGGAGAAAATTTGGTTAAGACATGAGTACATGTTTGCATGTACACATTCATCTAATTTTCTACTACCTGGCAAGGACGTTTTAACACTTCATCCAGCTGCTCCTGTGATACAAGTTAAGAGCATCACTTTTAAAAATATTGTAAAAACATTCTGGTGGTCTTTTAGTTATGATTATACTGTTATAGACAAAAAAAACAAAAAAACAAAAAACAGTTGTCTTCTAAGACATAGTCTTTAGCATTAGTTCATTAAAAATTAAAGTTGTTGCTAGGAATGTTAGTGCGGAATCAGCCTGCACTAATTTCCCATCATCCCTTTGTTTCTCCTGCTAGTTTACAAGCCCTCAAACCTAACCTAACATTACTGGTGCAACAAAAATGGCGAGCAATATTGGAGTTCTCTAGTTTTGACAGCTCAGATGTGGGAAATAAAGACGTATGAAATAGATCTATTTGTCTGCTACTGGATGCTTCCGAATGGAGCGGGGCAGGTAGCTTGTGGCTTGCCGTAGTGGCTTCTACGTCACAGCTACAAGCTTTTTCCAACTGTAGTTTTTCACCTGCTCCTGATCACAATGAATTGACTAATTAAACTATTAGAAATGCATTTTACAATTTATTTTCTTTATATATATCCTCCATTATGCGGAAAATTGTACAATAATGTTTTAAAAAATAGACACAATTTTAATCGGAGTGGGTCATAAAATTCTAGTCAATTAAAATACATTTAGGATCTGAAATAACACTTAATATTTTTTTTGTTTTTTAAAAGCTAAATCACTTTAGAGATTTGATGTAAAATATGACCTATTCCTTTTAAATAAAATATATAATTTTGAAGCAAAATATTTTTCTTCGATTAATAATCCTAGGAGTTAAATAAAAAAAAAAAACACGTGAGCTTTTTCAAACCCAACCGTCAGCAAACACCGGGCGGCACACCACATTTCACACGTGGATGTGTCGAGATATTTTTGTGGATCTCTAACGATAGGATGGGGTTAAGCAAGATCCAATGTCTTGTAGTTTGCTCAGTCCGTATGATTTATAAATCGTCTATGTTCCGGCCTGTACGCGTCAGCCGGTGATAGTTCACGCTTTCGTTGTTACGTAAGCATTTCATCGGCTGTGGACTTCCTAAACCGTTGAGTTGTGCCTTTTCTCCCAACATGGATTCAACTAAAGACCCAGAGAAGACATGTGTCTTGTGTTGTCAAGACGTCGAAATCTTCGCTTTGGGAAAATGTGATCACCCGGTTTGCTATCGTTGCTCGACGAAGATGAGAGTGCTATGCGACCAGAAATACTGCGCTGTGTGCCGGGAGGAGCTCGACAAGGTGCGGGTTCCCCTTCTACTATAACCCGAGGTCCGAGTGTGGTTTAGCTAGGCAGGCCGTACAGCTGAGCAGTGTTTTTTTTTTTTTTAAATGGGAAAGCACGGATGTAGCATGTGTTAGGTTTGTCTCTGCCAAAAACAATGTAATTTTAACTGACAAAAAATGGCGCTCCATGCTGTCGGTAAACCAAACTGATATTAGAAAAAAAAAAAAAAAAAAAAAAGATCTTCGTAGTCTTTTAGCCAAATAAGCTAATGCTAGCATCACATTCCACAGTAAGTCCAGTATTAGACATATTATAGTCCACAAAACTAACTGGCGTATTTGGCTATACTTTATCTAATAAGCACATTAAAATGTCTACTAATTTTCTAACATAATTTAATTTGTTTAAGTATGCTGCTAGTAAGGTAGCTAGGTTTTCACTAGCACCTCAGAACTGTCAGCGTCCTTTCATTCCACATTTAAATATTGAAAGTACATTTGAGGTAAGAAACACTGAGTACACAAATACTCTAAAATAAAACGATATTTTCGTATTGCATCGGTAAAATTGACTTGTTTTATCATTCCTTCCTACGCATTTGTCTATAAATTTGGAAAGACTCTTAATTTGTCAGGGATTCTAACTTCCGGTTAGTGATCATGATTGCTTGCAGCTGGTATCTTATCTGTTCTCCCACGGTCAGCTTTTTGACAATAGTGTGAGCCACATGTTGTCTATGGGGAAGTAATCAAGTCCAATTAAGTGTAAAATAAGATGTTTGAATAATAGCTACTAGGAATATTTTATAGAGCTATAAACGTGTAATAATTAGGCACAAAACTCACTTATAATTGCAAGTTATTTTTACTTAAAATCACTTCAACAAGAACATGGCAATCAACTATCGGAAGATTTCTGGGTCAGAATAATTTTATAATTCAGTCTACACTGAATTTTTTAAATCTTATTTTATATAACTAGACTGAAAGGAAATTGTCTTTAGGAGCAGTCTGGTTTATCAGTTGAAGGTTTAGAAACCTGTATATTGAAAGAAAAACGAATCAAATCCCACCCTATTCTGTTTAAAAATGTCATGCCATGGGCTAAAAAGCTAAATCTTAACCAAAATTGAATAATTAATGAATTGGTATGTACAATTTCTTGTATGTTCGTTAGACGTTTCCTCTCTTTTAACGTGTCTCTTTGTGCCTCAGGTGGTGTTTGTGAAAAAACTGGAGGCTTTTCAGTCTCTACCTTATCAGAATTTCCGCTGTGAGAAGAGACATGACATTTATTTTGGGGATGAGAAGATCTATTCGCAGTTCAGGTATGAGATGTTTTGCAGTGTTATGTTTGGGGGAATGTATTTGTGCTTGGTGGGATAAGTAATTTCTCTGAGGTGTTGCTGGAAAATTTAGTTACGTAGTTAGTGAACCATCTGAGGCTCTATTCTGATAATTTGATCATAGTCAGAATATTCTTCCTCCATGATAGGGCTGGTTTTTTAAAAAAAATGTTGATGCTAAACCCAATTTTACTTATTTATTTATTTTTAAGACAAAACTTGCTTTCTGTCAGCTTTAGGTGTGAGAAATAAGAAACTAGATAATGGAAATTCCACCTTTTGTGTTTCTAATGTTTTGAAGACTGCTTAATATTGATGTTTCATGTCACTTTTGATGTTCTCAAGATTTTATTATTTACCAAATGCACTGTACTACTACTACTACTGTACTACTAGTAAGATATTTGGCTTTCAGGTCTTTATTTAATGACAGAAAATTTTCTCTCTTTCTTCAAAAAAAAAAAAAAAATCAGGCGTCTGATGTTGTCAGAATGCCCCCGATGTCCTGAGGCCAAGGTCTTCTGTACGTTTGAAGATCTGGAGCAGCACATGAGGAAGCAGCATGAGCTGTTTTGCTGTAAACTCTGCACAAAACACCTTAAGGTAAAATTCCACCAGGTCACTTAGAGATGAGGATGTTTGGTTAGCTTTGACATCTTGGAGAAACTTTTTCTTTTTGCAAAACCTTAGAACATCATAATTTGATGACTTGGTTTTGCAACATTCTTATAATCAATAGACATTTTCACCAAACATAACTTTAGATTTGCAGGAAATTATAACATATTTTCTTTTGAAAAGACTCTCAAAAGTCTTATTTTGAGAATTCAAGTTCAGTTGAGAATTTTCTGATTTCCCATCAGATCTTTTCCCATGAGCGGAAGTGGTACAATCGTAAGGAGCTAGCTCGCCACAGAGCTCACGGCGACCCCGACGACACCAGCCACCGAGGACACCCGCTCTGCAAGTTCTGTGACGACCGTTACCTTGATAACGATGAGCTGCTGAAGCATCTGCGCAGGGACCATTACTTCTGCCATTTCTGTGATGCAGACGGTTCTCAGGAATATTACAGGTTTGTATTAAAAAAAAAAATCTATTTCTGCTCTAGCTAATTTTATTCATTCTATATTACTTTTTTTTTCCTTGCCTACAGTGACTACCAGTATCTGAGCGAGCACTTCAGAGAGAGTCACTATCTGTGTGAGGAAGGTCGCTGTGCCACCGAACAGTTTACCCACGCATTCCGCTCTGAGATCGACTACAAGGCCCACAAGGCCGCGGCGCACAGCAAGAACAGAGCAGAGGCGCGGCAGAACCGCCAAATCGAGCTGCAGTTCAACTATGCCCCGAGACAACAAAGGAGGAATGAAGGTTGGTCGCCTCGCCGCCGTCATAACTGTTACTAAAACGGCTCAATAAAGCTGAGTAACAAGAGAATCCGTGCAGGTATGGTGACGGGCGAGGACTATGAGGAAATGCGGCAGCATCGTGGAGGAAGAGGAAGGCCGCCAGGAGGTCAGAAGAGCTGGAGGTACTCCAGGTGAGTTAAAACGACAGATTCTGTCATTCTGTTTTACTCATCACATTTAGTCAAATTTCTGTAGTTGTTTGACTTTTTGTTTATTTCTCTGAACAGAGAAAGGGAAGAGGAGGACAGGCAGGTGGAGGCCGCTCTGAGGGCCTCCATGGCGATGCGAAGGCAGGCGGAGAGAGCTGCAGTGCAGGAGAGGAACACTCCCAAACACACCAGGGAGGACCGGACCGAGAGAACAGAACCAGAGGAGCCCAAAAACAACACTGCACACAACAAGACGGTTAACAGACCTCCAGGTAAAATAAAAGGAGGATAAAAATCCTATTTTGTTTCAAGTTTAAATGAAATATTATCTCATTTTAAATTGAAGTATACAACAAAGTATTAGGACCAAATTACAATAATAGATAATAAATTATGACTTGTAAATTTAGGAGAAAAAATTTGTTACTGCTAATAAAGTCATATATTTATAACTTTAAATGTCAAAGGCTAAATTTATTCCTTTTTTTTAATTTATATTTTCTTTTTTTAAATTTACGTGTTTTAAAGCCGTACATTTTCAACTTTTAATTTCGTAATATTACTACTTTTTTTTGTTTTTGATGGCGCTAATACTCTATCGTGGAAACACACCGTTGTTCCAACTTTTGTCTCTTTTTTTCTATTCTTTTTTGATAGTGAAAACATTGAAAAGCTCCAATCCAGGTGATGAAGATGAGTTTCCAGCTTTAGGAGCTACAGCTTTAATCCCCAGGTAACATGAAGCCTTATAGATCCTCTCTGGTGAAAATGGTCTTTTTAACATGTTCTTGTGGCATTTTTTTAATGATGGAAAGAAAATTAAGCTTAAACTTTCAGAGTTCTTATTTCTCAAATCTCTGTGAGTTTGGAGCAGATAAAAAAACGATGTATGAAACGGAGCGTATTTGTGATGTAGAAAGTACGGTGGGGGGTCAAAAGCTCCCTGCTCTGCCCCATTGTGATGAATCCACTTGTTGACAAATAGATCCGTGTTTGTTTTCCTCGTCTGAGCTGGAATCTGGCTCAAAACTCTGCAAATGGATAGATCTGAAATTGTTCACTGTTTTTATCTCTCTGGTAATGTTGGGTTGGGGCTGTAAGCTAGCGAGAGTGCGTAAGTGGAGAGCTCTCAGCAATGGAAGGGGGCGAGGCCCCACACCAATGGTCCCGCCCACAACTCAGAGTTCAATTTCTTTTTGTGCAAAAATGTTAATTATTTTTTCCCCTCCCAGTGTGAAGCCTGCTCCTGTAGGAGGTGCTGCAGCCCTGAAGGAGGAGGAGTTCCCCAGTCTCTCTGCTGCTGCTGCTGTCACAACCCCTATGACCCCCGCCTACTGCGCCCAGCCCAGGAAGACTTCGTCTTTTCAAGAGGAGGATTTTCCCGCTCTTGTTCCCAAAGTCCGACCCCGCAAACCTGCAGCAAGCGCAGCTTCTGCGTGGTCAAACCATACAGCCGTAGCTCCACCCATCACTCATCCTCCGCCGTCCTCCAGACCTGCACCCCCCGTCTCATCAGCACCGTCCGGGCCTCAGCTCCTCTCTTCATCAAACTCTGTATCATCACGCAAGAAGAAGAAAGTGGGTGAGAACATGAAAGCGGCGCCTCGCCGTTCCCCTTCTCTCTCTGATGATGAGAGCGGCGGGTTAACGCAGCAGGAGTTCCGCTCGGTTCCCACCATGTTGGATATCTCCTCGCTCCTCACCGTCAAAACCGACAGCAGCAAGCCCTCAACTGTCCCCGCCCCCCCTTCAAACACCACTCCCAGCACAGACTCCCCTGCACCTAAAAACAGCAGGAAGAAAAAGCAGAAGAATGCAGCTGCTGCCTCCACGTCTGCGTCCACAGCTCCAGGCGTGACCGCTGCCTTGAATCCAATCTCCGTGGAGACGGCTGCGCAGAAGGAAAACGTCCCAGAGAAATCCCGGAACAAGCCCAACTCCAGCGCTACAGCCCCAGCAGAGATGAGCAGATTAGCAAATGGATATCCTGATCCGCCTCAGAGTGTCGGCAAAGACCCCCCACTGCTGATCCCAGTTTCCAGCACAGAACCCCCCCCAGACCAGGAGGAGGAATTCCCAGCTCTCATGACGAAGAAACCGCCTCCAGGTTAGCTTCACTTTTTTACATCATTTCATCACTATCTGTTTATGCTTTGACACCATAAGTTAATCATATCTGGGTGTAAAAACATGACTTCTTTAAGATGTGGACTGGTACCGGTCCATGGAACAGTTGGTACCAGGCCACAGAGGAGAAAAAACCCAAACAATTTTTTTTCTGTTTAATTTATAATCTGACTCTGAAGGAAGTTTTATTTTGAAAAGCTTCACTCAGTCAGTGTTGAGAATACATCCGCTATGTCATAAAGTGGCTGCTCTAACTGCTAAATTTAAATCCCCAAGCTAGTAAAGATAACAAAAACAAATGTACTTGGAAACTTTATTTTTTTACAGAAAAGTGTCAGTGAGGAAACAGAAGAGTGTCTGACTTCAAAATAAAAGAAATCTGCATTTAACAGAGAAAATTAAAGAGTTTTTACTCCCAGCATGGATTAATTGTAACAGTTTTTAGTACAGTGAGGCTGAAGTTGGCAGGGTTTTTTTTTTTTTTTTTTTTTGCTGCTTTCATTTTGACAGTTATGCGTCAAGGAAAAATATGTCTTTGCAGGATTTTTGGATTTCAGCTAAAAATGAATTATAATTATAAGACCACTGGGAAGAATTTTACAATGAAAATAATATAGTTGGAATGGGATTTTAAACTGGTTGATTTTTGCTCAGGATTTCAGTGAGAGTGAAGTGAAATTGTTTTGTTTTTTCTGTCAGGTTTCAAGACCTCCTTCCCATTAACAGCCTCCGCGCCCCCCTCAGCCTCACCAATGCCCCCACCTCCACCTGGTTTGGCTGCTGCTGCCCCGAAGCCGCCTCCAGGCTTCACGGGAATCCCCCTCAACAGCAATGTGGTGGAGGTCACACCTCCTGCAGTTAACGGGTCAGTAGATACTTCTTCTGACCAATCAAGTGTATGTGTCGTTTAAGAAAACGCTTTGATCTCTGTTTAACCTCCAGCCCAGCCAAGGTGTTGAGCAGCGGTTACCTGGTCCCTGGTGACTTCCAGCAGAGGAACCTGGAGCTCATCCAGTCCATTAAGAAATACCTCAACAACGATGAGTCCAAATTCAACCAGTTCAAAAACTACTCTGCTCAGTTCAGACAGGTACTAGCTCAGGAAAAGGCCTCTGTGTACACCTTGACCTTTCTCTTAAACTCTGCGTTTGCTCTGCGTCCAGAGCGTGATCTCGGCGGCGCAGTACCACCACAGCTGCAAGGACCTGCTCGGAGACAACTTCAACCGCATCTTCAATGAGCTGCTGGTGCTGCTGCCCGACACCACCAAGCAGCAGGAGCTGCTGACAGCCCACGCAGACTGCAAGGCTGTGGAGAGGCAGGTGGGCGGGGGGAGGAAAAACAGGAACAGGAACAATGCCTGGCAGACGGCCCCTTCGGCGGCTAACACTGCAGCGGAACTGGACTGCCAGGTTTGCCCCACTTGCAGACAGGTACTCGCCCCAAAAGACTTCAACTCCCATAAGACCCTGCACATCACAGAAAGTGAGGAATTCCCCTCTCTGCAGTCAATTAGTCGCATCATCAGCTAGCCCAGCCCTCTCCTCTACTGACCCCAGCACTTCTGCTAAAGCCCCCGGGTTGGGGGCAACACTTCATTCCAGCCAAATCCCAAAGAAGTTCAAGGTCTGTCTCAAGATGAAAGCAGCCGGTTTGGGGTGTTAGTCCTCAACGGATTGGTGTGTGTGGTTTACAGGTGGGTGGCTCCATCGTTTCTCATCTCCTGAGGAGGCGTCAGGCTGGCACTCAAACGGTACCTCCTCCTCCAACACATTGCTCCTTAACTGAAACCGTCTTACTTTGCTTTTTCATTAGTCGACACATCTGCATTTGACAAAGGTGCATGTGTTGTAGTGGTGCTGCTTTAGTAGAAAACCATCAGCTTTTCAAATGCTCTGCGTGATCTTCACATCTTTTCTTCTGTTGTGGCTGTATCCTGAGGAAGGCCTGCGTTCTCTGAGCGGACAGACTCTTAGCGGATGAGGCGGAGGCGAAGCTGTTCGGAAATCAGAACAAATAGCAGTTTCATACTTGAAATTTAAGTCTAATCTTCTCCTTCTGTTCAAATTAAACACCAGTAATTTTTTTTTCTTTGATGGAAAGGTTTGTCGGGGCTGTTGCACTGCACATTTCAATGAAAAGTAAAATAAAAAAATATGAATGAAATGCAGACTTTTGATTTTTATTTATTTTCAAATACATTTAAGGAATTTTGGTTTTTCTTGATGGCTAATATTGTACAAAATTGACCATGAATGTGTGAAATCCACTCAGTCTGGAGGTAATTTGGACTAATAAAAACAGATTTTAAGAATATGATGATTTCTACCAATTTGGTTCCAATAAGTGTCAGTCAAATTCAATTCAAGTCAATTTTATTGTGTCTTTTTTTCCATTTTAAAGTTGAGTTTTTAATTGAAATTGTTTGTACAACTTTGTGGTTAAATGGAGACTAAAAAGAAGGTTATAGTTGGCCTGTGTTTACAGAGAAACTTCTACTTGGTTGAGTCTGAGCTCAAAAAATTGCTTTTTTAAATTATTTTATTTTTTTTAACTCCAGGTAAGCTTTACCAACTCTGACTAGCAGGTCTGAGTTTTTCCACACCTGTGCTGTCAGGAGAAAGCCATTCTGAGTGGAGCTCAGCTTTAAGGTCAAGTCAACAAGCAGAAAAAGACTAGAGAAATGTAGACATTGATGCTAAATGTAACTCATGAAAAAACATCATAAAAATTAGAATTTATCACAAGCTATCACTGTGGCAGCTTGAAAACAAAGAACCTTTATATATTAAACTTCGTTAAAAATCTATAAATATTTATAATTTTTGAACAGATTATTATGAGACTTTGCTTGAAATAAAAACAAGACTTAGAGATGACAGACCTTATTTGAGAGGACTAAATAATAATGGACACATTAAATTGTAAATATTAAAAGAGGTGGGGTGTATTTTGTTCATTTTAATTTTTGTAATTCCACAATTTCTGATCATAAACATAATTGATCATAAATCGAATTGTGGGAAAGTGAATCTCTACTGCATACTTAAAGTTGCTCTGACCGGTCCTCAGGGTGTCTGCTGCCGGACTCCCACCTGCGACCTTCAAATGTTCCCGGGTGCCCACTACCCGATGTAAAAAAAAAAAAAAAAAAAGTTCCGATGGCCGTTAAATTTTAACTCACGATTACAAATGCCACAACACGGCCACCTAATGAACTTGCTAAAAAACCGGCATTTACAGTGTAGGTTGTGGCGCAGTTGCATTTTAGTATATGTTACCATAGCCTAAGCCTGGATCTACCCTGGATGGATCGCAACCACTTACACAAATTCACACTTAGTAAAAATTTACTCTCATCAATAAACCTATGAAGCATGTTTTTGAAAAATGGGAGGAAACTGGAGTGCCCAGAAAAATACATTTGAACCACTATACCACCATACAGGCCCTTAAACGTAAATCTAAATGTTAATCTAATCTATAATACAAACGTGTGTTCACCTTGCAGCATCTTCCTTTAATAACACAAAATAAGCTACGCCAGAGAAGAAGTTGACTAGTTTATTGCATTATCTATTAGAGTAGGGGAGGGGAACTTCTGTAAAGAGGGCCAGACTTGGTGAGATTAAAATGTTTGAGACCAGCGTTCTTTAAAATGTTTTAAATATTGCATTTAAATTAACTTTTTCAGGAATGTTTTATTTTTATTTTGGTTTATTCCCATTAGAACACAAGTTCAACTAAATTCTTTTGTATAAAATCACTGTCATTTTTTCTCACCATTTATTCCCAGTTAGCTTGTTGTGGATAGCATGTCTTGTTTGATAGCGCCTCGTAATGATGAATATGAAAACATATTGTTGTCAATCACAATCAAGAAATTGTAAACTGTTTTTAGAAAGTGCTGGGGGAAGCAAGGTATTCATTTTATCCAATACTGGCTGCATTTGGCCCATGGGCCAGACTTTGGTCATATCTGTTCTAGAGCAACTTAAAAGTACTGAAAGACAAAAATGTGCTCAATCTTTCTTTTGTATTTTATTATTTTAAGAAGATGTATCAAAATCAGGCATGTGAGCTGCTCACATAGTAAACCAGGGTTAATTAGGGGGCGCAATGAACTGAATCCAGTGTGGATCTTTAGGCAAGACCCTTCATGCCAGGGCCAGACTCTGGGTCTCCTTCTGCCGGTCCCCAGTCCGGATAAAATACAGGGTTGCGTCAGGAAGCGAAACTGGTGTAAAAAAAATAAATAAATAACCCAGTCAAACCAATACCATAAAAATTAGGCATTTGAGACCAAAAACAAAAAACTTGAACAACCAAAAAATGGAGAAAGATGAAGAAACTATGGTTTCCTCCAATTTTTGTAAGAATATATTGAATTTACTTGAGTCAATTTCTCCAGATTTGTTCGTTTAACTTAATGTAAATGTTTTGCATTTGATTTGATTTTTTTTAAAACTACAAATGATTAGAGAAACAGGCAGTCCAAAACATGTTTTTGTCTTTATTGGTGTGACGGTCAGACTGCAGTCCAGAGACATTCAGGTAATAGACAGTAACACACATCTCTGTACACAGCAAATTTACAATGAAGAGCCCAAACACCTTCCAAAATAATAACAAAAAAATAAAACAGGTGTTAATGGGAGAACACTACAAAAAGCTATCTTCATTTCGTCATTTGTTAATGGGGGGTTTTATTTTGAATTTCAGTATCAGGTGGGGTACGTTGAAAGGGCGTGTGTATCGTAACATCCATGCAATGTATTTTCTTAATAAACCACATCACTGATGGCACCTGCATGACTTAATACAACACTGATGTATTTACCTCGGTCTTACAAAACAGAATGAGCACTATGATTTCTGTTAGAATTGCTCCAAAAGGGATTAACCAACAAACGCTTTCTAGATAAATGTTACTGATATTTTCTTGATTTTGACAAACCCTAGACAGAATCACACACACACACACTCATTTACTGAATAAACATACCGATTTACAGTCGACCAAAACCACGGCAGTGTACGTGGGCCAGAAGATGCCCGAATATTTAATTTCACTCTACCACACCGACTCAAGAAGAGACTGAAACACTGAGAACTAGAATACTCAAGCATCCCAAGCTACCTAATAGAGTATTGAATACAACCAGCGACTCTCTTCAAAAACAAACAAGTTTATGGAGAAAAGCGGTTCTTCACTTCTAGTTTCTAAAGCATGCCATGAATGGAACTGCCCTTTATGGATTGTGGGTAAAAAATTGCTTCATGAACTTTGCATAAATTGGTAAATTTTAAGCAAAGACATTTATGGATCACACCTTGTATTTATTGGCTGAAAGCACCCCAAAAAAAAAACCAAACACAGAATAAATATCCTTGCGTAACAAGATAAGCTGCTCTTCAAAGCACTAGAGAAGATGGACATAAGGTGTCAGCAGATACAAAAAATAATCTTTAAATTGTCTTCCTTTGTATTTAAATAAAAGAAAGTATTCATATAAAATAAATATTTAAAGAAAATGTTATTTTGAACTCTAATTTTGTATTATTAACCTCTTAAAACCTGTCTATAAATCAACATTTACTTTTGCAGGTTCACATAAATCCATTTGTTTTGGTGCATAATACAGGTTTAGCCAGGCGTGCACGGACTCAGGTGATCCCAGGGATGACGAAAGAAAAGTTTGGGGGTCGCAATAATATTTTCAACTTCCACAAGAGATCCTGGAGTTGCAAAAGGCATATACTTTTTTTTTTTTTTTTTTAATCTAATATATTCATGCATTGTTACAAAACTCAAGAGCCGTCTCTTATGTGTAACAGTTCCCACCTGACCCTTTACAGGAGAGAAAACCTTATAAATGAAAGTCCACATTTGACTCCTCCATCCTAAAAGCACTCCTCTTAAAACATCACATTACAGGTAAAACTGATTACACTTGTATATATATATATTTTTATTTTCATTTTGGAGGACATTAATAAATGCTGGAACAGAATTGTGATCGACCTACTTTACACGTCCATCTTAAATAACAAACTGAAGTTATCCACGCACACACAATAACACACATCCCTTTGCATCACTCAAGGTGCACACATACGCCTGTACCAGAATGACATGTTCACTGACAGTGTACCACAACACACAGACACTGCTACACACTGACATAGTTGGCATTGTTGCTATCTACATTTGGGTCATCGTTGACCCACTTCCGTCCAGCCCCACCCCCTGTCACCTTGGCAACTAATTAGGACCCAGCCCCTCCTTAGCAAAGGCAGGATTCAGGAGTTAGCCAGCTAGCAACCCTCGACTTTATTTTCTTTTGCCTGAGACTTAACAGAATCTGACAGCGACCTGCTCTTTTGTAAAAGCTTGTGTGTTGTTTTTCCTTCTGAACGTTGTACTAACGAAAGAAGACCGCAAGAAGAGCGCAGGGCAGTTTGGCAGCTTTTTTTTTTTTTTTTAAACATAAAGGGATCTAATTCGCGGTATGGGGTCTCACTCTCTCTACTTCACACAAAATACTTGAATGAATCATAAATTACAATGCTAACGTTTTAAAAGTCAGAGTCATCTTCTTTATTAGCGGTGTAGAAAAAAATTGATTTGGCGACATATCGTGATATTTTGTTGGCGATACTTGTATCGATTTAAATGCGGACAAGATGATTTTCAATTAATTTTTTATGAACCTCCTTCAGTCTTAAGGACATGTTTCAGGATATGTATAGTATCGCCCAACTCTTGCCCATACACACACCTATTTTTAATTTATTTGTCTGTTTCATCAATCATGAATGTATGGAGAGAAAATAGTCTCTAAACATTCGTGTGCGTAGTAGTGATTTGTAACTTGTATCTGCTTCTTTGTGTGTAACTTTGTATTTGTGTGTGCGTAATACTTGATTTGTAATTCCTACAATACATTTTGTGCATAACTGTGTGTACTTGAGAGGGTGCATTCACATGTAAATCAATTATCAAAAACATATGAAATGCAATTTACGCATGTGCAATACACCAGTTTCCTGATACACACACAAAACCACATTTACATACAGATCAGAGATTAAACTTCACACAATGCATCTTAATACTGGTAGAATGCTGGCTAATCAGAGTTTTCTTTATCACTCCTTTTCTCAAACTTTTTTCCTTTTATTGGTGTTGCTGACAAATACATAAAATAAACAAAGAAAAACCATATCATAAACTACTGCTGGGTGTTTAACCACCTCTACTTGCCTCTGAGTCTGTCCATATTCAGATTTTTCCCTAATAACCAACCAGTTCCTTGTCTAGAAGTTGTTTTTGTTACCCATGTTATAACATTTCTACGTCTCGGGGAAGTGAAGTTTTAAAAAGTAAGCTTCAAGTGCAGAGATACTTTTTTTTTCCTTTTTAAAAATATTTGTCAGCTCAGCAACAGAAGGAAATGCATTTAGAGGAAAAGAATGATAAAGAAAACTCTGATGACCCAACATTCTACCAGCATTTAGACGCATCATTTAGCACTTAATCTGGAGTAAAATCTTAAAACTCCTCGTGCACTTGTATCTCTTATCGGCGTATAAATGTGGTTTTGTCTGTGTGTGTCAGGCATTTGGTGCGTACTTTTCAAAGATTTGTTTGAGTAGGAGCCGTTTTGAATTTGTAGTTAGTTTTAAAGTAATGTAATTAAAAGCTGCACGTGCCTAAATTATGTTTCACATTTTTATGTTTTTGATATTCAAGTGTAAATACACATCTACACACAGTTAAGCACCAATTATATTAATAAATCAGTACTACGCACACAAATGTTTTGAGACTATTTTCTCTCCATAAGAACGAATCAGAATTAAATCTAACCAACCTGTAAACAAATAAAGCTCTTCTTTTGAAATATTGCTTTAGAGCATTTTTAATGACGTAATGGAATGACAAGAAAACCAAAATTCTTAAAAATGATTTCAAATGCTTAAATGATCTGAAGCTTACAGGGGAATTAGCCAAAAGAATAAAAACATTAAATACAATTTGACATATTTCATGAAGCTCATCTAATCCGATGCTAACTTGACTACTTACAATACAGTGTATATCTGCCTACAATAAGAGCTTGAGATATTGCACTATAGGTCACAAGACATTGTTGTTGTTTTCTTTAACATCATGTGAAAACTTACTAAATAAAGTCACTGTCTGAAACACACAGTACAGTATGGCACTTAGTTGATCTCTAAGCTTGGAGACATGCAGATGATCACTCTAAATTGCGGCAGGAAACTACTGTTGGAGCTAAAAAAATAAAAAAAAAAACTGAACATTCCCAGCAATGTGTGGCAGGAAAGGAAGATTTTGGTGCCTAAATGAATGTCACTAAAATATGAGGGGTGCCTCCTGTCATAGGAAGCACCTTCTACTCTGCTTTCAGTAAAGAATACAGCCTTCTATTCTGACAGAATCCTCATTTTTGTAGCGTTTGAATGCCTCAGTGGCGTCCCCTGCTGCTGCTGCTCCTCTTCCTCCTCTAGTTTTTTTGTGTGTCTGCTCTAAAGTAAAGATTTTCTGCTGAAAGATTTAGAAAAGTGCAGATTTATCTGGAATGTTCTGGAAGGACAGGGAACATGAGGAGGACAAAAGGAGAAGAGGCCTTTTTTGTTTGTTTCTACTAAACCCAGATTAATTTACACACAAATGCATCAGAAATCACAGATTTCCCCTCATTGTATTTTCCTCTCATCTCCATGTTTTACCCTTAGGTCTTTGTCGTCGTTGTTTTTTCTAGTAGATGGGGACCTGGTATGTGGGTGCTGCATTGTTCTCAGTGAATGGTGGGCTCTGGTAGGCCTCTGTGGTTTCAGTGGTGCCTCCTCCCGGAGAGTTGGAGGGGTACGGCTGGGTGGGTGCACCCCCATCCATGTGTTCGGTGGTGAACAGGGTCATGTCTGTACCGAGCAGATACTTCTGGACCGCACGCGCTGTTAGGCCAGCCTGCAGAAACAAACAAATAAACGAATGAATGACTGAATGTACGTACGATGGAGGAAGTGTGAAACATGTTAGCTAAATGCTAATTTCTGCTAAACCACAACACTTCAAATTTATTTGATTTTTGCGTTAAAACAAAACAGAATATAAATTTTAAAAAAACATGCTTCATAATGAAAATGGAATGAGCTAATTTGGCAAAAAGCTTTCTATAAAAATATTTTGGATGATGTTATCACGGTTAATGCTAATCAGCTAACTTTAGAAGAACTATGTCAGGACAATTTTTTTTAACTCATCTTTTTTTGTTTTGTTTTTTTTAAATCAAACTTGTTAAATCACACTGAATTGAAATTAATTAAATAAAATTATGGTAAAATATAGTGAATAATTATTGTAAATTTGCATTCACACCAAACACAATTTGTGTGTCAAATTTGTGTTGGACTGTTCAATTTTGACACACGTCACCTTCGCTGGTCAACATATGTAACAAAAATTATGTTCAAAAGCTTGACGCCCCTGATGCGTGTCGGAGGAGCTACCGTCCGATGTTTTTAGCCTGATCGCTACATGGAGAGGTCTCTGTGCAAATATGTCATTTACAATACATGGAAGACACAGAGGATGTTTAAGATCAGGTTTATTTATTTTGAGAAGTTCCACAGTAATCACGTCTCCATGTCTGGGTTCATAAGATCATTCAGAGAGGTTGAGGTGAAAACGTCACGTGCCAAAAGCTAGGTCCCTGATTATGGTGTCAGCCTCGCCAAAGTTCAAATATTTCAACTCTGGACCAACTGCAATGCTCAAAAACACACTGATGCCAGACTGACATGCCTCGCCCGATGCTCATTTTTGTCCCGCTGGACCTTGAACCACCTCTGTACATTGACCTAACAGTAAAATTCAACATCCTTGATGCACAAATCGCGTTAGGTGTGGACATGGGCACATGGATTCCACTGACAAAACACAGCTTGAAAGAACTGACACTGGGGTTGAGATCTCAAAACTTGACCAGCCCCAAACCGAACGCAATTTGCTGAATTTACACCAAACATGATTCGCTGCATTCAAACGTAAACCAATTCCCTGCTTTCACACTGAACATAATTGCTCCAAATCGAACGCGACTCGCTGCATTCACACCGAATGCAAGTTGCGCTATTCACACCGACCGCTTTTTGCTGCATTAACACAAAACATGATTCGCTGAATTCACACTCAACATGATTTGTTGCAATCACACTGAACGTAATTCTTTGTATTCTCACCGAACACGATTCGCTGCTTTTAAACAAACACTATTTGCTGCATTTACACAGAATGCGATTCGTTGCATTAACACTGAAACCAATTCATGGCATTCACACTGAACATAATCTGCTGCAATTACACTGAATGGAATTTGTTGTGTTTTCACTGAATGTGATTCATTGCATTCAAATTTCGGATAAATCAAAAAACCTATTCTTTTCTTATTTTAATGAGTTAAAACAAAAAAAAAATAGACCTGTCTTTATAAATGTAGCTACTTCATAGGGCAGCAGTTAACAGGAAAAGGCACCGGCTAATTTGGCAAAAAGCTTTGATAAAAATATTTTGGATTATGCTATTGCAGTTCATGCTGATCAGCTAATTTTAGAAGAACTGTTTTAATTACAACCTTTGTAATGTGCTGCTCTGGGACAAAAATATTTTAAATTGGCTTATAATACTGTTTTGAATCTAGCAGAGTTTTTTTAAATTGAACTAAACTGACAATAATTCAATAAAATAACAATAAATGAATATATTTAAATAATAAATACCTCATTCTGACAGACAGGTAGTGAAAATACAAATTATTGAGCCCTAAAGAAGCTCTTAACATCTGAAAAACCTTTGAGAAAAGAATTCCGCTGCAACATCTTTTTTCTATAAATACATTGTTCTTTTTAAAATGTCCAAAATGCATCAGTGCTCATTGCTGAAGCCTGTGATGGATTATCACATTGGCCTGACTCGCACAAGCCCTTCCAGCTCTCACAGTAGGCCTCTGTTTGAAGTAAATGAAATTACCTTTTCAATTTAGAATATGAGAAAGCATGATCAGGAGTTGGCATTTGCCAGTCATCAACTAATCCTGATGTGACAACGACAGTGGAGAGTAAAGTTTCAGCATTTTTTACAAAAAAAGAACTACAAATTTTGTTAACACAGTAAATCAACAAAAAACGGATTTAGAAAATACAGTTTATGCTGCTCTTAATCATTTGTTTGAGTCAGAGGGTTCAGAAAAACATGTTTGTGATGCAAAAGTCCAGAATTAGTTTGAGAGCTTTTTTGAAAATTAGGAGTTTTCACTAAAAATCATCTGTCAGTGTTCTTGGTTTCATCTGAAGATGGATCTAGGTTTTGTAAACAATTCCAGCTCATAAGAAGCACAAGATAATAAAAAATATGTCACTAAAGAAAACATACTGATCCTTGAAATATTTTTTTCCTTTATCTTCAGTTTTCTTTGGATTTGGACACTTGGATTTTGGAGAACTAGAATTGAACAAACAAGTTCACAAAACCTGTTTATGCAGCAAAAAGTTTTCATTCTGTGTTAAGAAACTATCTTTTATTTGTGATAAAAAAAAACAACCTTGTGAGTATTAAAATCTTCTTTCTTACCCAGGTGATTATGGAAAAGAAAGAGAAAGCGATCGCCGCCCGAGCTGCGTCTGCCCCTTGGTTGAGTGGTAGATCCTCTTTCTTGGTCCGAGACCACTGATTGGCCAGGAAACAGAAGCTTACAAAGTACAGAAACGTCCAGAAACCTATCAGGAACCAACAAAACAATGAGAGGGGTTTTCCAAGTTACACCAATGTCTAACACAAAACTTGCAGACGTGCAGCTAAGCAGTTTTGGAAATCTAAACAACACTCTCAGTTCTGGAAAACTTAAAACCATTGCACAGTTTCTGTTCCCCTGAGTCAAGAGAGACAAAGATGCAGAAGGAGCTGCAAAACATCTGTGAATACTGCTCATGATTAGCCATTACTTTTAGTTTATTTTAGCTTTTAGGAGCAATTTTTACCCTTTTTCACTCAGTATTTGTTGTATTAAAGAACCACTCCAAATAAAGTCAAATTTTTTGCATTTTTAACATGTTCTTGTAGCATTTTTTTCATGTTGGAGGACATATT
Organism: Oryzias javanicus; assembly: GCA_003999625.1. Lineage (NCBI taxonomy): Eukaryota > Metazoa > Chordata > Actinopteri > Beloniformes > Adrianichthyidae > Oryzias > Oryzias javanicus. The sequence goes on along the minus strand of CM012444.1, from coordinate 8,508,024 downwards.
AAAGAATTTAAGATTAAAAGCCTTTATTCAAATCATGATGCAGATGAAAATCTGCTATTTAAAATGACGGGTTTGTGATGCAACTGAAATAGGCGCGCCGAGTCTTCCTGCTTCGCTCCAATTCTAAATCCTCCACTTGCAGACAAATAAATCCTTTAAAGTCTCCAATAGCTCCAATATTGCTCACTTTGTGTTTTTTTTTTTTTGCTACACTAATGTTATCTTGGGGTAGTGGAGGGCTGTAAGTTAGCAGGAGAGTGCATAAACAAGAGGAATGCTGGGATATCAATGTAAGGTTACTTCCACGCCAATAGTTCCACCTACAATCCAGAGGCAAATTTCTGTTGGAATGACTGCCATGCTTCAGAAAATATGTTTTTTTTTAATGTTTTTGAGCTTTCCTAAAAAAATGGCATTATTATAATAATAATAAAAAAAATTAACACTGGAAACAGTTTTATAGCAGATAAAATTATAGTTTAAATGGGACTTTAATGCTTGACAAGACACCAGGGACACAGAGGCACGTCCATTGTTAATAACATGCAAAAGCAAAAAAAAGTACTCCTTGTTCAAAAAAGTTCTTGTATTTAATCTTGAGCATAGAAATATGTAACAAAAACAAAATTAACTCAATTTCGCAGGTGCACTAAAATTGATTCTGTTGTAAATATTGATATATTTCGTTTGGCAATACCTGTATCGATTTAAAATGCTGACAAGACGATATTTGTGTAGTTATTTTTGACACCTAAACCCCCGACCACTAGTTGGCAGCACAGCACACTGAGCCTCTTTGAACAGCTCTACTCCGCACCAGAACAACAAGAAGATCTCACGAGAAAACATCTTGTGTTAAAAGTTTGCGGTTTTTTGTTGTTTTAAGACAAATATTACTTAGTTGTGCCATGTTGCTGCCAGTATCAGTATAAAGCTGTTGTACCAAATGTTGTGAGCATTAAATTAAATTAATTTTACTATTTTATAATAGTAATAGACATACATATTCAGGTAGAGTTTCTTTCTAAGTCATATTCTTAAAAAAGGGAAACAATTGTTGTGGGAAGACTTGGGATGTATCACGATATGTATCGTATTGTGAGACACGTATCGAGATACGTATTGTATCACCAAGCTCTTGCCAATGTACACCCCTAGCGATTACGGTATTCACGCTCAAATGTACAAAAGCAAACTGATGTCCGCTCACCTGAGAAGCCGATCTCCAGCATCACCGCCTTCTTCCTGTCTTTAACAGAGCTGATGGAGGAGAACTTGTAGTCGAGCATGAAGAAGAAGGAGCAGGCCAGCAGGCCCACCAGCCCCACAAACACGCCGTAGTTACAGGCATCAGCGTTCCTGTTGAAAACACAGTAGAGGCGCTCGCTGCCCACGTTATAATAACCTTCGTTTACGATGGAGGCGAAGACCACCAGGGAGAATATCTGTGGAGCACAAAAAAAAAATAAAAAACATTTATGAGCACCTTGATTGTAAACCAGGATGGCCGATGGAAAGTGCTTTCAGAATAAAAGCATTAGCCTAATCTAGTTGTCTTGATAGTTCCCGTCCCTTGAGCATCAAATGCACATTAATTGTGAAGCTGTTACTGCAGGAAAGTCCACAACTCTAGGTACATTTTTTGCACACATTTTAAGGTCTAATCCCTTTTTCCCATTTTCTGTTTCTCCTCTTCTCTTTGTTCTGCACACTGATGCAGGTCAGCTGACTAACATTAGCAGGCAGAATAGGGCCATGTGACACCCGAGCACACGTAGAGGCGCACTCCGATATGGGGGTCTGGATCATATGATGTCGGAGGGACACAATGGGATGAAGTCAAGGCCGAGTTTTAAACTGATCACGAGTGGATGAATTCTCAGCAGATGCACAAATGCTTTCAGGGAATTAGCCAGATAAAAAAAGAGGAACTTTGACTGAATTCTTTGCATAGTTTCAGAGTTAGCCTTAAGGACACCTGCATTAACAGGATTCCCACAGATTGCCCCCACAGTGAAGCTCCTTCAAGAATCAGAGGAGGGAGGTGTAATGCTCACCTGGCTAACAAAATAAAAGCACTAATCTATAGAAACAACTGAATTAAAACTAAACAAGGAATTGGTCAAGATCTCTAACTGCAACATTGTAAAAGCTCCCAATTCAATATGTTTTTTTTTGTTTGGAGTGCAGCTTTTGATCTCATGCACTCCAACAGGGAACAAACGCTCAAATCTAAGGTCTGAACCCTAATGTTTACTTTGTTTTTCTTCTTTTATGTTTCTTTCATTTCCTGCTAGTTATTTTACTTTCATTGTGACCCTGTAACCAATTTCCCCCATGGTTTCGGTTTTGGAAATTGGCAACCGGATGGCTCAGTAGGATTGGCGTATGGGAAACTAGGGTTTGTTTGGAACGATGAGCTGAATCCAGTGTGGTTTATGCCACTGCCTAACATATGTAACCACAAGGGGGGGTAAATCTGGATCTCCCTGTGCTGGTCCCCAGCCTTGTTAAAATACAGGGTTGAGTCAGGATGGGCATCCGGCTTAAAACTCTCTGCCAAACCTAACATGCGGGAAAAGCTGATTGATCAGCTGTACAATTCCTGAGGGAATAGGCTGAAAGGTAAACAACTTTTGATTTGAACTACTTCTGCTGGTTTTTTTTTGTGCGCTTTTTACTCAATAAATATGTTCTAAAAAGCTAATAAACCAAGGGTGGTCACCCCAAGGACCACACAAGTTGCCCACAGGTCTCTTCTAAAAAATAGCACAACTCACCTGTGAGCTGAATTCAATTTTATCCTGTCTTTTTTTTTTTTTTATTTCACTTGCATTTACATAGATTTAAAATTAAAATGTCTTAAAAATATGTTCATGTTGCATGAACTTTAGATAAATTTAGGTGACCTCGGACATATATACTCCAGTTCAAAGATCATTAATTTAGTCTAAAAATACTGCAGATTTGGTCATTAGTTCAAAATGTGACAAGATTTGTTAAAAAATTTGATGTGTATATTGACTTTTTTTTAACATAACATAATATATAAACATGGAACAATATAGTGAAAATGGGCATTTTTCCATGAAATGTAGTGATGTAAGTTATTATCTGAAAATGTAACAATTACTGAGATTAATAAAGTGCTGAATATTGATGTTTGTTTCCTAGCTTATTGTCATTGTTGATAAATACAGTGAGAAATCAGTGTCTTTACATAGAGGAGTATCATTATTCATTATTAATAATGTTAATAACTAAAGGGCACACTGAGCAAAATTTGTTATTTCAAACTGGTAGCCCTTCATATGACTCAGTACCCATGAAGTAACTCAAAAAGATTGGTGACCCCTGTATTGAACAATGATGTTATTAAGGATCAATGGAAAATTGAAAATAATAATAATGGCATTCCTCATTTAAAATAAGGACATAATGCATGTTTCAGTTACTGTTGATTTGATTTGATTCGATTGGACTCGACTCCATTTATTAAACAGGAAAAGATTAAAAAATAATCTGGCCTGCCTCAGTTAAAAACTGTTTTTCAGCCGGTTCCTTCTCTGCAGTACATAAAACTAAGACAAACATCACATGATACGTGATAATACAGAAGAAAAAAAAAAAATTCTTTCAACTGAAACAGTACAAGCGACTTGAAATGCCAGTTAAGTGGTCCCACTTGTATTTGTTCATTAAATGTAAAATAAGTATTCCTTTGAATAGAATTAATTATCTTGACGATCTGATGGTATTTGTTCATTCCAAGCTTTAGTGATGAAATCTATATATTAATTCATTTTAGAAGAACATAGTAGAACTTTATTTGATCCCACAGGTTTTGTTCAAAATAAAATTATGAAAAATACAACAGATAATGACAATAAATAGCAGTAAATTGTATCAATGATAATAAAGACAATGAAGCTCAATAAATAGCAATTTAGCTATTTTTGAATTTTTAGTTTGAAAAATAAATAACACACGAAGGAACATTTTTATCAGAGATAGTCTCCATAAATCATTTGCAGACTTTTATTTTGAAAGTTTTATCATTTTCTTTTGTTTTTTATGACCTTTTTATACACAATAAATGTTCTCTTACAGAAAAAACATATTAGTATTAGACTTAAACGTTTTAAATTTGTCGAAATAATATTAACTCATCAAAATGAAAGTTTTTTTCCATTATATTTTAATTTTTTAATTTTTTATTTTTTTTTTATGTACGCAGCTGTACATTCTGATGTGTTTTTATCTATTTATATTCTGTGACTTGGCTGTGTTTGTTTTTCCGGATGCCAAATGTGTAAGGAAGAGGCCAATCACAGCAGAAGACATCCTCTGTGTGCGCAAAGGTGGTGCGTTCCATCAAACGTCAGGGCACGACGCGTCTCCGTGCCCCCAGCGTGCGTAATGATGCCGGCGGACCAATGAAAGGTGAGATGACGAGCGACAGCCGTGTAGGGTAAATCAGTAAAATCATCATCAATATCACATAACTAAATCTGCGTTTGAAATAAGAAGATGTAAGAGGATAAATGAAGACGGTAGCCTGAATGAGGCGCAGGATTCTGAGGAAGGTGGTTCCATCTTTCGAGGATTTTTTTTTTCCGTTTGCTGATTATCTTGGTGTTTATGAGACAGTCTGGGAATAAAACCCCACTCATGAGTAAGAATGAGTCGACTCATTTCACGTGAGAGAGGGAAATAACTGTTCATGGTGTCAGGTAACCACCAGGCCTCGCAGGAACACCGCGCGCGCGTTTTCTCACTCATAATCGGAATCTACTGGCAGCAATTTCACACCGAGATGCTCTGATTTCTTCATATTTGCGGGGGTGAAAGGCGTCACACGTTACAACAACACAGAGGACCCCCACCACCACAACACACACACACACACGCGCGCGAGCGCAGAAAATCTCCCTCACCCACGACAGCGCTCTCAGGATGGTCTGCGGCTGCTTGGCGAATGTGATGGGGTCGATGGTGGACCCGGTCCGGCCCGCTCCGAACGAACCCACTCCGTCCATCATCCGTCTCTCGACGCTCCACGATCCCGGCTCCTCCGCGGCAGGATGGATGCTGCTGCTGCTGCTGCTGCGCGCTGCTGCTGCAGAAGGGACGGGTCCTGCGCGCTCCCAGCGGCGCGCTCACGGGCGGACGTGCTTCACGCTGCTCGGATAAGCCCGTGGAAGATGATTGCTGCATAGAAGTTTCGGGAGGGGGAGGTGGCTTCAACAAATGAAATTAATGCGTAATCTGAACAGATTACTGTTTTTATTATTGTTGTTATTATTAATAGAATAATTGCGCGTTCACGCATCTGAAAGGGAAAGAAGCCACTCAGGTGAAGTCTGATTATGTTAATTGGATTATCACCATCACATGTTCACTTTGATCTTGACTTTACTTGCATTATATTTTGCGAGGAAAAATATAACTATACACTTTATTAGATACATCAGTCCAACTGCTTGTAAACATAATCAGCCAATCACATGGAAGCAACTCAATGCATTTAGACATTTAGACAATGTCTAAATGAGCATCAGAATGGGCAGTGGCGGAGGGTGGCAGGAGGGGGCGACATCTTTGAAGGGGTGCAAATAAGAACAGCAGAGTGGAAGTCGATCAAACAAGTGAAAGGATCAAAAATATGTATCTCAAAGAGTTTTGCTATTATTATTAATAAGATAATAGTAGCTCTTTTAGCTCAGCTGCTGTTTCTAAAGCTTAAAAACGCTTCTATTGATGATTTCTTAACCCTTTGACACCTGAATTTATTTCCAATCATGAACAAAAAGTTTGTGTATTCAATAATGTTTAAATAGAAAGTAAAACATTTTTAGGTTTGTTGCTAATCGGCAAACAAGCAGCATCTATAGCAGGGGTCACCAACCTTTTTGAACGTGAGGGCTACTTCATGGGTACAGAGTCATACGAAGGGCTACCATTTTGAAATAACAAATTTTGCTTCGTTATAGGTAGCTTTACATTATCAATTATGAATAATGATACTCCTCTATGTAAAGACACAGATTTCTCATAATACTTATCAACAATGACAACAAGCTAAGAAACAGATATCAATATTGAGCATTTTATTAATCTCAGTAATTGTTAAATTTTCAGATGATCACTTGCATTTCATGGAAAAACGTCCCATTTTCACTATGTTTATCTGCAATTTAATGTTAAAAAAATCAACTTACACAGTTTTAAACAATACATTTTGAACTAAGGACGGCATTTAAACAAATTGAATGATCTTTGAACAGGAGTAGGTCAGAGGTCACCTAAACTTATCTAAAGTTCATGTATCATTAACATATTTTTAAGACGTTTTAATTTTTAAATCTATGTAAATGTGAGTGTAATTAAAAAAAAAAAAAAGCAACAGAAGAAAATTGAATTTCAGATGTAGCTCACAAGTGAGTTGTGTTATTTTTAGAAGAGATCTGAGGGCCCCTTGTGGGGTCCTTGAGGGCTACCTGGTGCCCGCGGGCACCACGTTGGTGACCCCTGATCTATAGTATGAACAAAAGAAAACACCTGTTCCTATCTGCAGTATGGAAATATTTTTATTTATCCAATATATTCATTCTGATGACTGACAGAACTAATGAACCACTACCAGGAACTAAAATAGACACAAGTATTAAACTCAGTGTAATTGTCATTTCAATGCAAAAAATGTGCAATGTTTTAGTAAAGACGTTTTTGTGTGGGCTCAAATGAATATTAATAAAAAAAAAGAATGTTGCATTCTCCACATTTGAGTCTGGCTCTTTTATTGTGAAAATTTTCAGCATTGATGCTAATTTTCCACCTCTGGTCAGAGTCTCAGCATCTGTGTGGACTTCCTGTCCAGGAATAACTGTTTGGACCTCAGCGGTTCTTCCTCTCATGCTGCTGTTCAGAAAGGAGGAGCTGCTGGTTTCACTCCTGCAGCTTCAGGACCAGTGGGTTGTTGTTCATGATGCTTCTCATCAGTCCTCATCTGCTCCAATCATCTGTCCACTCACTGCCGCTGATTTCATCGCCTGTTTTAAAAATGAAATACATTAAAAAAAAATATCACTGTGATCTGTTCAATGTGTGTTGAGGTTTTAAAGTTTTTAAGCTGTTTATGATTGACTATCAACCAGGGAGTGCCGTCCGGTTTCACCACTTGTATTTTGAATAGCATAATAAGAAGGTGAGCGATTAGGACAGACTTTATTCTGGGGCTTTTGTGAGTTTACTGTCATGTTTTATTGTTTGAACCACATATTCCACCTAAAACAAGAGGCAACACTGATGCTGTCAGTCCCCTGCTGACCCAGCCAGAATCCGTGCCTCCCAATAATTTGCAGTAGAAAGCATAAACATTTAATATTGTACATTGTTAAATGTTTCCATAATTAAGTCACTTTCATAAATCACATTTTTGTCCTAAATTAGTCAAACAAAGACAGTTTTTTTGCTTTTTTACCACAAGAAACTTTTGTTATTTTACATAGAATATGTAGGAAAAAATGCAAAAATATGAAAAAAAAAAAAAGTCCCAAAATAAAGTCTATTGTGATCATCCATCTTCTTTTGTTTTACTGTTTGGGACAAAATATTTGTTTACAAAACAAATCAAGGAAACATGTTCTTGCAGAGGAAACTACCTTGGCACCACGCTTGGAAATAAACAAAGACACAAACTATATTAGTGATCAGCTGGTGGTCTGTGAGGGGGAGTTTCATCACTCCCCTCACTGACACACCTGTCCTCAGGTGGAGCACTGCTTTCTACAGAATGAAGCTTCATTCATTTATAGAACAATAATGGTCAGAAATCCCATTTATCCCACCACAATGATACTCAAATGATAACAAATAATCGTGGCAGTTTCTAAAGAAAATACACACGAGTGTTGATTGAAAAACGTTTAGATGCGGCTCCACATTTTCTTTTGCAGCCTGCAGTTGCGGCAAACCCAAATCATCAAATATCTGTAAAAATATTCATCATAAGTGCTCTAGTGCTTTGTGATAGTGAGAAAAGTATTCATGAAGTATTTAAATGTTTTATCTTCACAGATTTAACCTTAGATTGGAACATTTTTCAGCCAAAAATGAAGCTTCAGCACGAATAGGTATTTGTAAACAATAGATGGTGGATGGAGCTCCGCCTCACACCCGTCCTACGAGGAACTAATGCTTGAAAAGGGTTCCTAACTTTCCTAGTGAAAGTTAATGACCAAGAGTGGAGGAATGCAGATGGTATTTTGAGTGCATTTTGAGCAAAACCGATTTTAGGCACGAACGCCTCTGTCAGCATCAAATGGTTTTGTCATTATTGACTCAAAAATTTTTGTGGCAAGTGGGGGGGCAGAGCTCTTTGCTGGGGTGGCAGCATGTTTCCAGTACCTTGTAGAGTATGCCACCAAGGATTAAGGGTGTTCTGAAGGCAAATGGTCTCCAACCAAGAACTAGCAAGGTGCACCCACTAAAGTAAGTGGATAATAAATATATAAATATATATGTATTATAGACATTTGTGTTTGTTTGCTGTATGTCTGGAAAAATGTAATTTTGATTTAATTGAAAAAAGGGGTTTGAAGCTAATAAGTAGCTAATATTCATCCAAAGTCCCTTTAGAACTTTGCACATAGCTATTTATTGTTATTTTACTATTTATGATCTTTATTTTTTTATCCGTTCAAAATAAATACATAAAAAATAAGTTGTTGCATCTTATTCTGAATGATTTTTTTGTTTTTGTTATACTGGATTTAAAGTAAAAAAACAAAAACTTATTATCAGGCTTTTCAAACAGTGCTGATAAACAAAAATAGAAAAATTAATAATAATTTAAAAAAAGCAATTAATTGTGTTCAACCGCTGTGTCAGATGTATGGAACTTCTAGTATTAAACTTCTAGTATTAGAAGTTTAATTTTCATATTTTCCTGCTGCTTGAAGCTGTGCACAAATCCAAACCTGTTTGCACAAGCTGGGAGAAAATATGCACACTGCCACAGATTCTGACAGGGGTCAAACTTTGATCCAAGGTAAATACAGCCAGCAGACATTCTGTGGCATTCTGGGATAAAGGACACAGAGCCATAACCTTTGTTAAAGAAGGGCAAGGTGCAGCACTCGGGTGAGAACACATAAATCCTAGATCAGTGGATAATTTTCATTATTCAGTTTTCCTATAACGGCTGCCATTTACATCCCTGAAAGCAGACCAGACTTTATATGATTTACTGAGCGAGAAAAACACGACTTACAGTTCTCTGGTTTAAAAAGCAGATTGTACACAAAGAAGTAGAAAAGAAAATCAGGTTTATAGGGTTAAAACAAATTGGGGTAGAACATTACCCTAATCATTTCTGCGGTCTCTCCAGACAAAAATGGGGCTGAGCAGTGGTCAAAGAAGAACAAAAGTTCACAGTTTAGGTGAAGCATCATGAAAATAATTTTCTGGCTCTGATGGAGGGGAAGAATCAACTGGAAGCCTGGAGGAGAGATCTGGACACTCTAGCTAACCTGCCATCGGGGCCTGAAGCGCTGAGTTGAAGACCAGGTCAAAACTGTGGCTCTGTACAGTTGAAAATGGAATTAGAAATCTCTCCTCTGCCAATGATCCAACCCTTAGGAGGAGTGGTGAGCTGCAGACACAGCTGTAATTCGATGGTTAAAAAAAAATCAAAGTATACTCATTTAGGTGACATGGTACTGTATTCAGTGATTATTTGCAAAAGCAATTTTATTTCTGCTTTTGGACTTTAGAAGACACAGTCACGCCCACGCCCCTCTACAGATAAATGGAGAACGGGTAGACTGCGTAAACTCCATCGGATTCCTGGGCATCACCATCTCTGCTGACCTGTCCTGGTCAGCAAACATCCGAGCCGTGGTGAAGAAGGCTCAGCAGCGGATGCACTTCCTCCGCATCCTGAGGAGGTGTGATCTGGATCAGAGGCTGCTGGTAAACTTCTACCGCTGCTCTGTGGAGAGTATTCTGACCTACTCTCTGAATGTGTGGTACCCAGGCTCCACATCACTGGACAGAAAGGCTGTGCAGAGGGTCATAAACACAGCACAAAGAATCATCGGCTGCCCCCTGCCCCCCCTTGCGACCCTATCAAGATCCCGCTGCCAAAAAAGAACATCAAAAATCCTGAAGGACCCAACCCACCCCGCCCACCACCTGTTTGACCTGCTGCCATCAGGACGCCGCTACAGGTCAATCAGGTCACATACCTCCAGACTCACAAACAGCTTTTTCCCCTGTCCAACGGATGCTAAACAACATCAAATGAACAATCTGGAATTATTGTCAATTTTGCACAACTGCACACCTCACTTTAAATAATGTATATTACTATGCCGCAATTATGTTGTATACTTCACCTCTGTACAGTTTCATATTATTATTCTGTCAAATACAGTATATTTTTTTTTACTTTTATTCTACTTATTTATTTTGTTCTTATTTTTAACTTCTTTTTTATATTTTTATTGTGCTGTGCATTGCTGCTGGTGGACTCCCCACAATTTAACTGTTCCTGACAGTTACAATAAAAAAAAAAAAGTCTTGTTACTCAAAAATGACTACTTTTTTGGTTCAGGCTTTTATTTGACAATCTAAACACAAAGCATAGATGAGCTATTTCAGCTACATGACTCACACCAACAGTGCCACTCGGGAGGTTTGCGCTCTGTTAGAGGTGGGGTTGTTTTTTTTTCTCTTTATAGCAGCTGCATCCCAGCGTCCTTCAGCTCATTCAGTCACAGGAGCCGTCTTTCCAGCCATCCTTCCACCTCTCGTCCACCCGGGAGCAGTCGAACTCCGGCTTTCCCAAGCGGACGTTCACGCCGTTGTGAAGATGACAGAGCCACTGGGAGAGCGTGCTGCGGTTGCTGGTGTCAGGCTGGTTGGTTTTCAATCTGCAGAGAGGATATTATAAATTCAACAGAAACTAATAATGTGATAGTGAGTCACATATGGGGGGGTCTACCTGTCTCTGAGGTCTTCTGCACATTCCTCACAGGGGTAGAAACGAGAGAAGAGGTTGATGAACTGTTTCATCTCCTGCTGTTGAGTCATTGATGGATGATCAGGATAATATGCTGCCATCGTGTGCAACAAGGACCATGAGTTTCGCCCCAACTCTTCTCTGTCTAGGGGACACTGAGGGTCTTGGTGCTCCACTTCTGCAGCCTGGCTTTCCTGCAGAACACAAAAACAAAGAGGATTCACCTAAACATCACACAGTCACACCCTTTTGGAAAAAACAACTGCGTAAGTGCAAGCTGACATTAGTTTTGCTTTGTCAATAAAGTTTTATCATTTTGACTCACCTGGACAGCAGCTACTGACTGCTGTTTCTGCTGCTTCATCCACGATCTAAAGTCCGTACAGGCTCTACATGGCTTCTTTTTCCCGTCCCGGCTCTGATCCTGCTCTTTAAGGTCACCCCCGTCCGCCGGTTTGACGGTAACCGGGAACGGGAAACCCTCAAACCCGGGTAGGTTGGACGTTGAAGGTGGACGGCTGTCAGGTGGCGCAGCCATCTTCGCTCCGTGGATTACCTAACTCCTCTAAATGAACGGCGGTTTTTATACATATCCAGAATGTCTAGCTGCTATAATATAAAATTAAGTGAACAATACGATGACTAGTATCTTCGGTAAAATTTCGGTCATGGTACAGACGATGTTGACTGAGGTAGCTGCATGGGTGCACAGTGGGAAAGTTTCACAATTTCCCTTGTTTCTTCCGGACTCTTTACGGGGCAGGACCGTGTTCCGGTCGGCCGGTTTTACGTGCGTGCCGCTGAGTTTCTCTTCTGTTAGTACTTTTTTTCTTTCTTACGTTCATTTATCAATATTTATCAACATTTATGCCTTTTGAAATTTGTCCTACAAGCCCACAAATATCTGTACATTTTGTCATGGTTTTTTCCAACTTCTGACTGTTTAGTTTGATTGACCGGGCGGCTAACAAAGCTAACCACAAAGTGGTGACACGTTTTTGTTGTCATTTTCCCCTCCTGTTCTTTTGACAGAGAGACCACAGTCGTCCTGAACCGCTACCATGGGAATTCTGGAAAAAATCGCAGAAATAGAGAAAGAAATTTCTCGGACACAGAAAAACAAAGGTAAAAAGTCAACTACCACGTTAAAAAACTTGAGACAGCTGCTTGCATGTCAGTCTTTTTCTGGGGTGCAAGGTTAGCAAGTTACTGCAATACTGCTGATCTGCTGCTTTTGGGGAACTTAAATGCTCGATCTTGAAAATTAGACGCGTCAAAGTTTGGTTTTAGAGGCAAAATGTAGTTCTAGTTGTGATCTAACGCTATATATGTTAAATTAAACATCAGTGTCACATAATAGAGGACTAATTTTAATATAAAATGAGTAATTAGTCTTTTAAAAATGTCCCAACTAATATTAAGTGTCATAAAAGGTATTGCTACATTGTAACACACCTTTGTAGTCTAATATAAGTTGATATAAACATGCTATGAATTTACACATTTATCAGACATTTCATTGACTTTTATGAATGTGTGTATATTTGCTTTATTAAAAAGCTGCATTTGAATCAGGTGTGTGCCTAAAATAATCTAAAGGTGTAAAATTCTCTGCCCTTAAGGTCAATTTCCTGCATGTTTACCAACTAACCTGTCATTGAACTTATTTTATTGGCAAAAAACACCTGATCCTGGTAATCAGCTTCAGGCAGGGCTTAGTTTCTGAAGAACCAGCAGGACACCGGTCCTTGGGGCCCAGAATCTGACACCCCAACACAGGGGTCTGTAATCTTTGCCAGTTAAAGAGCCATTTGGGCCTGCTTGGTACTGACCAAATCCTAGAAGGGGCCACAAAGAAGCTTTTTTTTTTTTGTTTTTTCTATTATGAATTTGAATAATATTTATTTTTGCCTTGAATTAATACATGCATATTAAGAGAGACTGGCATTGTCTTTACGTGTAATGTCATTTTTTACTTTTGACAGAAACGTTCTTTAAAAATAATATACTTTCTGTCCCAAACGGGAACATCCCAGTGAGGCCAACACACTCTTATGAACTTTTTTAAACAATGCCAGTCAAAAATGACACTTTTTTCTTGTTATACCTTAGGTCTGAATAGCTATTAACCATTTTTATGCAGCATAAGACAAAATGTACTTTAAAGTCATAAAAATAAATTCAGCGATCAGAAAAGATCAGACTTTTGTTTTGTTTTTTTATTACTAAAGTTCTGCTTAGTATTTGAAATCTGTGCATTCTGGAGGAAGTGTAGAGCAAACGAGGCCTAATGTCAGCAGGAATATGAAAACTATTACAGTTGATCTTCAGGTTCAGATCAGTCATAAACTTAACTAAAATACATTAAATCAATGCTATTTAGCAACCCCTGCCATTGGGCAGACACTACAGATAATCCAACGCAAGGACAAACAGATTTAAAAACAGTTTTTATCCAACTCCAATCACCATTCTCAATGCTGCTGTGAAATCAAATGCATTGTAATGACAGAGAATGTGTGTGGATGAAGGTCAGTTTGTTTGATTGTCTGTAGATATGCTAAAGTTTTTATGACTTATTTATTACACATTTTATTTCTGCTTTTTACTACTGTTTTTTTGTGTTATGACTATTTATATACATATTTTATCTTACTATTATTTTTTTTTATTTATTTTGTTTTTTTTCATTCTTAAACTCTTTTAACTATAATTTTATTATTTTAGGAAAATTATGAATAAAGTTCTGATCAGTCAGCACTTTTACATTTTTACATTTCGTTGTACATGTGAAAATGACTAATACATTTATTCTATTCTATTCTATTCTTATTTTAAAAACTTGCTATTCTTTAATTTTTCTTCAACCAGAGAGCCTATGCAGAGCGGTAGTCGTATGTGGCTGCGGAGCCTCAGGTTGCAGACCTCTACCACAACCGATCAAATGAGGGATTTACTCAGATTACATGATAAGATATACTCATCTAAATTCAGACTTAAGACATTTTAGTTCAGGCACATATTTTACAAGTTGTCAAATATTTTTCATGACATAAATCTGAAACTTTTATGACGAAAGTACAACTTTTTTATTTTTCTTTTGTACATTTAATATTTAATATGAACTAAAAATATAAAAAATAGTAGAATATTTTCCTAGTATGAATGTATTTGATACTATTTTACTTCTATCTTCTGATGCTCAAAGAAGGAATTAAATCTAAAATACATTTTTTTTCTTTTTTACATTTTAAGTGCCAACATTTCTGTAAGTGTAATAGCAATTCTCTATTTGACATTTTTTGTGTCTCTAAATAAATATGTAATGAGAAAAGTGAATTTTATTAGAGTTTTGTATTTTCAAAGTAACTTTAAACTTTTATGTGGCGGTTAGTTGCGATCAAAAGAGTCAAACTCAAGCTTCCGGCTTTTTTCTTTTTTTGATCTCTGACCTACCTGCTGCTAATTACCTGAATCAGGTGTGTTTTGCCAATAAGAAGCTACAAGGGTGTGAATAGGTGTGGGTGTGGTCACGGTCTGAAAGTGTTGTAGCAGCTCTGAAACACAGCAGTTCAATGTTCCAGTTTAAATAGCTAAAATGTTCCTTTTAAAGCAGAGATAACCTTTTAGAGAAAAAACATTTTATTTACATTAGGATGCCACTTAATTAGCAAATGGGAGCTGATCTCATTGTACATTAGTGTGATTTCTTAAATATTTAAGATCTTTGACCATTTGAATTAAGCATAGTTGATGCTCATCAGTGAAGCAGCAGCTGATTATAATAAACAACCTAAATTTAATTCAGAATCTTCATCAATTTATCAGAATTAGTCAACCGTGGTGTGAAAATGTTAGGAAATATATCCATCAACTACAAATCTCAAAATAACACAAACAGTTTTTGTTTTTTTTTCTTCATGAACTGAATTGCTTTCTCCACCCTTCCAGCGACCGAGTACCATCTGGGTCTGTTGAAGGCCAAACTAGCCAAATACAGAGCTCAGCTTCTGGAGCCCTCCAAGTCGGCGGGGGTCAAAGGTGAGGGCTTCGATGTGATGAAATCAGGAGACGCCAGAGTCGCTCTGATCGGTTTCCCGTCTGTGGGTAAGGTAGGTGAATGTCGGGCCATTTACAAACTCATTAAAAAGTGATTTTTTTTTTTGAAAATCAGGAAGATTTGTTGCCTGTTGTCTCTTAATAGAGGTCAGATTTTTCAATAAATAACCCAGAAAACCCAAATTGGGTCGCCATATACATTAATAATGACATTTGCAAGATACATTTCTACCAAACACTCGTTTGAGCAGAGGGTGGAGGGAATTTGTAAAGTTCAACAAAAAATCTTCATAATAATTACACTTTTAAATGTATTTATTTTACTTAAGCAGTTTAAGCAGTCCTTCCTCAAAACAAAATTGTCTGTCTGTTTTTGTTCTTAATGATCTGAAACTGTCGTAAATATTTAGGCATTTTAGTTTTCCCTACCTCTACCTGTCTTTCCATCCTGTCAGAAGCCATCACTTTGTGCAACATACATCAGAGATCATGCAGTCTAATCCCAGATTAAATCTATGTTTTTAATCTTACCAAGGTTGTGAACACATGGTTTTTTAGGATAGAGAAATATATTTTAAATTATGTTAAATAAAGGTTCTAATGTTGCTTGTAAAAGGAGAGTTTCTTAGTTTTGGAAACTTTTTGTGACTTTTCATTGATCCTGTTAGTTTTGGGCAAGGCCTTGTCCATATAAAACTCCTGAAACCGAAACTATGACCTTTGATTGACCTTTACGTTATGCTTCCTCAGTCCACCTTCCTCAGTCTGATGACGTCGACAGCCAGTGAAGCGGCGTCCTACGAGTTCACCACCCTCACCTGCATCCCCGGCGTCATAGAGGCAAGCGCTTTCCCATCAGCCTTTTCATCTGTTGGATTTTTCTCATCTTTTACACTAAGCGTTTTTGTCCCTTCTTAGTACAAAGGAGCCAACATCCAGCTGTTGGATCTCCCCGAATCATTGAAGGAGCCGCTCAAGGTGGGATCATCAAAAACCCATTTATGAAGATTTTTTTTGTTATTTAGCAACAAACTGGAAATATTTTTAGTGTATTTTGAGAAAATAAATGAATTTTTATTCAGATTTGTCATGAATTTGATTACATATAAATGAATTAGCATAATGATTAACCTAAGAATGTTTTGACATCATTTTTAAAACATTATAAATGAAAGAAGGCTTTTAAGCAGCTGATTTAAAAAAAAAAGAAAACAAACAAGGTGAAGTGAAACACGTTCCACCTTTGGCTGTCAACAATGTAACTGTCTTTTGTAGAGGGCATTCCTAAATTTAATGTATTTTTCCGTTTCTACTGAGGACATTTGAGGCTTTTCAGTTTTATAAAATATGAAGGCGGTTCTGGGAATTGTAATTTTTCGGTGGATTTAAAAAAAATGACTTGGAAGTTGTTTTTTTTTCTTTGGGTTTAAGAGATTGTTTGATTTGTAAATGTCTTAGACTAAATTAAGATAATTTAAACAATAGTAGCTGTTCAGTGTGATCCGTGTGTCAGACTTGAGATTTTTTCTTGTTCATAAAAAGTATTTCAGCTAGTAAAAACTTCCCCTCTACTCTCTGGTTGCTGAAGTGTTTTAGAGAATCTATTCCTTTAGTCGCTGACTTTCATTTTGAAAGTCTGTTGCTTCTTGAGTGTAGTGAGCCATCTCTTTTCTTTCTACAGGAAAGGGTAGAGGTCGACAGGTCATCGCTGTGGCCAGAACAGCGGATGTAGTCATCATGATGCTGGATGCCACCAAAGGAGATGTTCAAAGGTTGGTGGGATTGTAAAGTTAGAAGTTAGGAGGATGATAGATTAAAAAAAAATACATTTAATCCTATGTATTTTGTTTTGATTTAAGGGAACTTTTAGAAAAAGAGCTGGAGTCTGTGGGGATCCGACTCAACAGAAGGAAACCAAATATTTATTTCAAGGTTTGTTTCAGTCAAACAAACATTTGCTCATTTACACACAAACTTCAATTTTTTTTTCTCTAAATTTTCAAGTAAATCTTAAATTCTGCATTACTCACTCTGATCATCTTTAGATCTATTGTAAAAGCGTTCTTAGTAATCTTTTAATTAAGATTAGGCCGTTTTTAGGCTAACTTAATAAATCCTGTGTCATTTTTTTAGGACATAGTTTCTGCAGAGCAGCAGGAGTTTATTAGAAAGTTGTGGGTGGGACTGTTGGTCCGCCCCCACTTCCCGTCACCCATCTGTTTTTACACGCTCTCCTGCTTGCTTACACTCCCAACTTAACATTATCGGTGCAACAAAAATGGCGAGCAATATTGGAGCTATCCAGATGTGCAGTTTTGAGTCAGATTCCAGCTCAGATGTGGAAAACAAAGACCGAGATCTATTTGTCTAAAAGGGGATGCATCAGAATGTAGCAGAGCAAGGAGCTTTTGGCTCGCCCAGCGTATTTTCTACGCCACAAATATGATCTTTTTCAAACAATACTTTTGTTGCTCCAATGATTCCAATGAAATAAATACCCAGAAAGAAGTGCAATTTATCATCAGAAAATGCCAGAAGAACAGGCTAAAAACACTAAAAATCAACATTTCTATCTGCATGGGTCTTTAAATGTGAATATTTCTGCTGCATCATCCATTTAAATCAGATGTTTTTTGATTTCCTTGCAGCCCAAGAAAGGTGGAGGTCTGTCCTACAACTCCACAGTTCCTCTGACGCAGTGCTCAGAGAAGCTGGTTCAGCTCATTCTTCATGAATACAGTATCCTTCCTCCTGGCTCTAAAGGCCCAGTTCACCGTGACGATCTTCTCCTCTGTGTTGTGAATTTTTCAGAGGTGTTGAAGTGAATTCTTTAACGCTCCGCCCAGAAATCTTTAATGCAGAGGTGCTTTTCAGGGAGGACTGCTCGCCTGACGAGTTCATCGACGTCATCGTGGGGAACAGAGTTTATATGCCTTGTCTATATGTATGTTTACAGTTATGATTAAAAGATAACCTGTTTTAAAATATAAGGTCAGGACATTAAATAAAAGTAATTTGATTCTTAGTTTTTTAGGGTTTAGATTCTTAGGGTTTTAAAAGCATAAATTAAAGCTTAAATGTGTTTAAATAAATCCTTAATTCACAACTAAATACATTTTTTTTATTTACAATAAGTTATTCAATATTCCAAAAAAGTTCTTAGGAAGCAGAATTGTTTGTTACCACTAATATTTAAGTTTCTTATTAGTATCTTGTTTACCAAAGGATGGCACAAAATTTTATTAAAAAATAAGTCAATAAAAACAACTAACCTGCTACAAACAGTTTAATGAAAATGTGAAAAAAGTATTAACAGAATAAATTAAGTAATTATAAAATAGTTTTCTATAAGTATTATAAACTGAGAAACCTCTGCTTTAAAAATTCCAACAAGTAGTATAGAATAAATATTTAAATGAAAATATATTTAAATACTTTTTTATTAATTTGATTATATATTTTTTTATTTCACTTTAAAAAAAAAAAACATTTTCATGCCAACATGAATTGCCTTCACAAAGACGTGCTAGTAAGTTACTGTTAGTGTAGTGAACAGTAATAACAACGACTCTTGAAGCTCCTGTATCTCAATTATGCATAATATATTTTAAATTCAGATTGAAGGCCTTGAGGGCCTGTGCTCTATTAATTTCCCAGAATTCTTTGCCCTGCTTGCCTCTAATTACCTGGATCAGGTGTGTCCAGCCAATAAGAGTCTTTCAGAAGAGGAGAAACTTGATAAACTTGAAAAGTTTATCAACTTTATTCAGAGTCTGATTCAGAATGTAAGTCAGTGAGACCTAGAAAGACTAAAATGTAGGGATGCTGAGTCATGGTTCAGATTAGAACCTTTGATGCAGGGAAAGAACCCTTTTGATTGTGATTTTTGTTTTCTTTATATATGTTATGATGTTTTCTGCATCATAACATGTGACTTTAGCACTAAAAATGAGAGATTTTCTTCATACCTGTTCTGCTTCCAGGTGTACAATAAGGTGGATCAAATCTCCATTGAGGAGGTGGACCGCCTTGCACGCCAGCCTAACAGTGTAGTCATCAGGTCAGCAGAATAGAATCCGTCCTCGTCTTCCTGTTTCCTTTCAAATAACCGTCTGTCCTCTTTTGTTGTCCAGCTGTGGTATGAAGTTGAACCTGGACTACCTTCTGGAGATGTTGTGGGAGTACCTGGCACTTATTTGCATCTATACAAAGAAAAGAGGAGGTACTGTCAAGGTTTTAATATTTGTTCTGATTTTTTTTAAAGATGTTGTTTATATATTTCCATTCTGTTGTACTTCAGAGCGTCCAGACTTCAACGATGCCATCATCATGAGAAGAGGAGCATCAGTAGAACATGTGGTAGGTTAAACATCCAAACCTCTCATGACTGTTAACATTTAACTACACACTAAATGTTTGTGTGTTTTCTCCAACTATAGTGCCACAGAATCCACAGAACCTTAGCAAGCCAGTTCAAATACGCCCTTGTGTGGGTAAGTGAGCCGATATTACGGTACTGTAACTGTATCCCGTCACTCCAGAATTTGGTGATGTTGCAATTCTGCACATTTTTTCTCAACTCCATAACTTAGTACAATTAGACGTTTTCTTTCATAACTCCATTTAAATATATGAAAGACTTATCATTTCGATTATTTATTATATGTTATAATTTGGGTGTGAACATAGCATTACAGATCACTAGGAAATATACAGAACTTCCTATCAACCCCTCTGACCAAACCACTACCTCTTAGTTCAGGCATTTACTGGATTTTCTGTGTGAGTTTCATACAATACTTATGGTAGCAGGGCTGAGAACGCTGGAAAATATCCACAAGACTCCACGGAGCTTCTTGATATGACTACGAAAATGCGAACGCCGGCTCATTTGACCCCAGTTGGAAAGGATTGTAAATCAATGAAAGTTCGGTCCATGAAGCTCTTCACTTCCTTGTATGAGCTGACATCCGGCTCAAAACGAAACTTTATGCTAGCGAGACAGAGAGCTCTCATAATCAAACATGGGGGATCAGGGGCGGAGCTGCTCTGCTCAGCACCAGAAGCCACGCCCTCTCAGAGGAGATTTTTGAAACACAGGCTTCAGATCAACACGAAAAATGGCTTTTTAAGACGTTTAGGTTGTGAGGTTTTGGTTAAAAACGTCATCATAATTAAAACAATACTGGGAAAGTTTTTTAAAATAAAAAAAGTCATACGGGGATTAACGACAAGCAGGGGTACTGCTGGGTACTGTAGTAAGATCCCTCTCAGTGTGCTTTATTCATTTCGTGGAACTGAAATTCCTGTTTTTCAGTTGTAAATAATAGCTCACACCTCTTTGGTTGCTCTCTTCATCTCTTTGAAACTGTGTTTTTAGGGAACCAGTACCAAGTACAGTCCACAGAGGGTGGGGCTAACGCACATCATGGAGCACGAGGACGTTATCCAGATCGTCAAGAAGTAAAAGAGAAGGCAGTACAGGACTGAAATATCCATGGAGGGGCGGAGAAAACGCATCTGTACAGTAGAAACGCATGAAAGGAAAATAGCCGACATTCTTATTTTGTTTATAAAATCTAACAGAAACGGTGAACTACAGACGCATTTTATGTTTAAAGAAACTAAAGGCTGAGGGAATGAGAAAATAAAAATCATAAAACACAAAAGTTTTTATAGTTTTTTTTCTAAGAAGTGAACTTCATGTATGCATGAACTCTTTTGGGGTTTTTTAATGACTGTGAAGGAGTCCTGCAGGAATCGAAGCAGACCCCCGCTGCTCCCTGTCCTCCTCCTCTGCCTCCATCCCAGCTGTTGAGCATCGTTTCCTCCGACCCTCCAAGAGCAATCCGACCACGTTTCTCAGAAAGCATGAGCTCCGAGTCAATGCACCACGTTGAGCCGCATCCACACACAAACACAATAGCGCCATTAAATATTGAGCAGCATCTCTTCGGTCGAGGAGAGTGGCACAGAGTGGGAGGTTTCATGCGGGGTGAAGGGGCTGTGAGTCGACACAGTCCAGTTTGAAGATGTCTTCAAGACGTTACGTCCCAGGGAGTCCTGGATGGAGACGTTCTGCTTTGGAATAACCTGAAGAGGAGAGGAGGGAAGGATGGATGGATGGATAGCTTTCTGGAGCACAACAACAAAGGTACTGACGGTTGGGTGTTTATCGTACAAAGCGGGCATGACACTTGATGCTGTTTGGCTCCATATGGCATGGCCAAACCAGAGAATGAGGGGCTGTGTGTGGCCTGGAAACAAGAGCTTTGGCTTTGAGTTTGAAGGCTCTTCTCCCTCTAAATGTTTCTAAATGTAAACATTTATTTAGATTCAAACCAACTCCCCTTTTATTTTGAAATTTCACGTTCTGTTTCAGGGAAAAGTTCTGAATTGGCTTTCTTCCCCTAAATTTAAATTAAAAAAGGTTATCACTACTTTTTTACATAATTTAGTCAAGACAAAATACATTTTTTACTAAATAAGAAAGTAAAACCAATAAAAAAAAAATCCAAATTCTAATGTCTCCTGATCTAAATTCAGGAAATGAATTTAAAATACTTCAGTACATTTTGCAATTTTATCTTTTTTTTTTCCACAATTCCCATTTTATCCTTGAATATTTTGAGTATTCCACAATTAAAATTATTTGTGTGTAATTTTTGCTCTCATCACTGGATTTTTTATCTTAAATCTCACGACTCTAATGGTACACTGTAAAAAGTGAAACAATGGATCAATTAACAAAACCCTGTAAGATTTAAAATAGTTTGCTTTCATTAAATTAAAATATTAAGTTGATGATTTACTCAAATTAGAAATGCAATTAGATGAAAACTAATATTTTTAAAAGTAACAATTTACAAATATAGTGTTTCACTTTTTTCAGTGTACTGCACTTTTATTGTTATGATTCAGACATTTAATGTTTCTAATGTACCCTTTCTAAATTATATTACCTTTTTTTAAATAAGATTAACTTAAGTATTTTTTCCACTTAATTCACACTAGTGTTTTTTCTTTTTTTTGGGAGGTTTTGTTTTTTTTTTTTTTTTTTTTTTTGTTTTGGATTCTTAATTCCAAAATATTCTTTATTTCAGGATCCCAAATTAGGAATACTTTAAAGAAAACTGAGGTAGTGCTTTTATTTACACTGTACCTTAAAAATGCAAAAACTTTGTTTTCAATGATCTCGTGCACATAAAGAAAGTCAGCTGGATGTGACGTAGCAAAATGCCCTCATACCATAATGCCTCTACCGCCATGCTTTACTGTGTGAAGTGAAGGAAAGAACAGTGAGAAAACAAGCAGATTAAAATTTTACTTTATTATTTTACATTTTTATATACATATGTCTTTATGACTTTGATTTTAGTTTCAATAAAAAGTTTTGTTAAATGTATTGCTTTTTAGCATTATACTAACAGCTACTGTTTGAAGTGAGGCAATAAATTGAGCTTTTAGTTTGACGGGAGAGGGGCAGCTAAGCAAAAAATAATTCTAATCTAGAAGGGTTTATCTTTAACTTTAAAGTATGCTAAATAGGACTATTCTGCATTGAGCCTGGACCTCAACTCTGCAGAACATCTCTAGGATGATCAGAGCAAAGACTTTGTGTCAGAGCTTTTCGTCCATCATCATCTGACCTTAAAAATGTGCTTCCCAAAAAGCTCAGCAAAAGTCTTTACAGAATAGTTGGAAGTTTCACAGTCAAGTTTTCAAGAGGATCAGGAAAAAGTTCATAAAATAGGAATAGGACGTCTCTCACAATAAATGCTTGTGAGGGAACATGGGGAAACATTTTTGGTCATAAAACTAAGAATTTAGAAGGTCACAAACTTTTGACAACGTATTAGATGTTTTTTTTTAAAGAAAAAAAAAAAAAAGTAAACAATTCAGTTTTTTCCACTTTTATTAAAGAAATAAAACTTAAGTTCTACTTTTAGCATTTATTCACCATATATTATGCGTTTTATTCAATAATGCAAATACTTTAATATATTTATGTAAATAGTACGAAATATTAAATAAAAAATGCTTTTTACAAGTTTAAAATCTATTAAGAAAACTAGTTCATAATTAAAGTTCACATAGTCATTTTATTTTAAATGTTAAAGGGTAGAACTTCAAGGAGGCAAGGCCGGGCAACTTTTTTTACAATATAAAAAACGATCATCAATATAATTGTATTTAAGCAATAAAAATGGCATCCAAGCCAAGACCACTCTACTGAAGTGGCAACATTTGCATGACACTGCTAATTATTATTAATCTGTAAAATATTTATAGCACCACAACGTTTCTGGCAAAACATGAAATGATTACTCCGACAATTAGAATAGAAGATTAAAAACCAAAAATATTGTTAGATGTTTTAGTAATTTGTTTACGAGCAACACATTTATAGTACAAACTCCTGAGATAGAAGCTGCTGCCAACAAATGTATACTCATAATTCATATTTAAAAAAAAAACATAATTTTTTAAATGTGACATGATGGGGGTATAGTAAAACAGACACAAAAGGAAAAAAAAAAAAACATGCTATTTCATCTTTGTATATAAAAAAAAAGATAAATAAGTACAGATTGTTTGACTTTGTCTCTTCTGCCCTCTTCTGTTTCCTTCTGTTCATCACAAGAAGCTGCAACTGGAGTTGAGAACCAGAGCACAGACACTGAGGAGAAGTTCAAAGCTACTTTTCGCTCCACATATTTATACATCGTAAGCTTTATAGTTTTAGTATAATTATTAAAAAAAAACGGCAGCCCAGTTTTATCTATTAATTGAAGCAAAAACAAGCAAAACGCTCTAAAACTCATAACACTTACTACCATATTGTTCATTTATCTTATCTATTACAAATATTTAATGTACTTATTTTTCCATGATGGACTTTTAATGGATCAAAAGGCTTTAAAAAAATCCGATTTCACTCAATTAAGAAGAAATGTCTTGATTCAAAAAAATTAACTATACTAATATGCATTAAAGTAATATTTCACATAAATACGTTATGCACATGGAACATGTTTGGCAATTACTTACATAATGTTCAAAACATGAAACCCATTTTTGTTCTCTCTTTTAGTCATCATGTTCAAACCATAATTTGTGACAAAAAAAAATTATAAAAAATTGTTCTTAATGGTACAATGGATCCTCAAAATCCAGCAAAAACATAGGAAATATTTTTTTTCTGTAAAGAAAAAGTCTCTAAAATAAAAAAAAGAGATTTAGATAATTTGTACAACTTTTACTGGGCAAATTCTCCCTATTTTTTTTTATTTTCTTACATTCCAGTCCAATGTTTACAATATTTTTTGTGAATATCGTACATAAACATTTTTTAGATTTCTAGCCTTTCATATGAAGTTTCATTTGTGTAAAAATAAGATTCTGTGTTAAGTTTATGGGATCTACGAAAACCTGTTTTTGGCACAAATAGAACACCATACGTACATACTTCTTTTATTATTCCTAGCTTGACTCATATGGAGAATAACTTAGAAGTAAACTGTTGATCTTCCTCAATAGCGAATCTCAAAGCCTCCTATTGAAACGTGTGTGTTTGTGTGTGTGCTGATAAGGCAGCTCATCACACAGCAGCAGCCATCCGAGACATTGTCCCAGCAAGCCATTAAAAACAAACCAATCCTTCGTCTCTGACGTCTGCGTCCAAGTGTGGGATGATGATAATGTGTGTGTCCACATATGGGCCACAGCTATTAATGCACAATGGGCATGTGTAATTGTCTACTTAGGCAGTCAAGCAGAAAGCAAGCACAGCATCACAACACAAAGAGTTACACGAGTGTGGCATGTTGACCAAGAAACCTAATCACTATGCTTGTGATGCATGGATTGATGTGTAAAGAGTTTGACCCAACACTGCTCTCCCTCAGGTACCCATTATACATTTGATGTTTGAGTAATTGCTGAGGCCTCGTTGAAGCAAACAGAGGCTATCTTTGCCATCAGAGGCCCATTGTGAGCTGATGCTGCACTGTTTGGGTGAAGTGAAGGGGTTTGGCGTAGCCGTGAGTGCCACTAAAGGGTGGTCTGGATGACCACAAATGAAACCAGTCAGACACTTTCATGCGACGAATGATGTTTGGATGAGTACTTGTGGACTGAAAAACCTAAATATATAGATATTTTTCTAACGATAAAGGTAAGCAATCTAAATGAACATTTATTACAATGGTAGAAAAATTGTTGCAATTACTTAATTTAATGTTATCATAAATTGTCTTGTCATTGGCATAATAATCACATAGATTAATGTCTATTTATTGACCAGAAAGGATCAGCAGATTTAATTAATCAAAAATTATAGTATGTCATTGCATTTTAAAGTTGTCCCCTTTTTATGCACAATTTTTTAAGCAAAAATATTTTTTCCTCCTCCTGAAAAAGCTTTATGGAAGTTGTTACCTTTGTGAGCTTTCCTAAATAAGGTAAACATGAGTCAAAAGGGTTTTCTGGTTTTGTTTTACATAGTAGCCTATTGATCCCAAGATTTATATATATATATATATATATATATATATATATATATATATATATATATATATATATATATATATATATATATATATTTGTTAATATTTCACATCAAATTAGCATAATTTTGGAAATATTTTGACATAAACAGCAAAGATTAACTTAATCTATTTGTCCTACTTGCTGAATTAATCTGGATGTGTTTGGACAACTTAAATCCTCTTTTTGATTAAAATGCATAAAAGCCTATAAAGATTTAAACGACTATGTAATTTACTTTTAGCTGTAGTTTAAAGTTCACATTTTCCTTTCAGACCTGAGAGTCAAACTAATCTAAAATTGTCGTTTGATCCCTAAAGACAGTTCTTTGGTGCATCTCCAGTGTCAAGTGGCCGTATAATCTAACAGGAAAGGCTAAGACCTTAATGGATCCTAAAACCGTACAGGAAACCTGAGTTCAGTGTTCTCTTCCTTGTTTCTCATGTTCTCCTTCTCTAACGTTACTCCTTTTTTTTTCATATTAATGTCTTTTGTTTTTCACCTAAAAAAAAAACATGGAGTTGTGCTGACCTAAAATAAAAGCTTCTGCAGCCTTCACTCTTAAGATTCGTTCACGCCACCCTACGCGACGCACACTCATGCGACCAGTCTATGTAAGAACGAGTAAATACGTGTTTCGGGTTTCCACATTCAATCTTGCGTGTAGCCACACAAATTTCCACATTCGTTCTTGGGGTCTATAGGTGCAAAACACATGATCATTGAAGACTAGAATTTTGACCAATCAGGGACTTTGGTTCCTTATTTTTCGTATAGCAGAAAAATGGCGACTGAATTTGGTTGGAGTCGGATGTAAACCGTTTTCTATGAGTGAAGTCAAGCTTTCTTTGTCCAGTTCTCTTATACAGTAAAGTCAATGGTGAGAACTGGATGATCGTTGAAGAACCAGAGTTTTAGTGAGTTCTTGAACATGTGTGTCCGTAGCGTCACACCAGTTACAGTGATAGCACTGTTAGCCAAATGACAACAGCAATGCTAACTGGAGTACTTTTTATGTACTTTTTCAGTTTAGTTTCGCAAACAGACCAATTTTACAAAGGCTAAGGTTGTGTTTTGGCATTTACTATTTTATTTATATTGTCTGAATCTACTATTCCAAAATCCAGTTACCTTCAAATTTCACATAAGTCTCTGCAAAAAAAACCCTGGCACTATGTAGTGAGTAGTGAATGAATTCAGACATAGCTGTAGTGCATTGTATAGTGTGCAACGAAGGAGCTGAGGCAAATGGATCCATATGCAACTTGAATTTAATAGTAATAGCAGCACAGGTAAGGACAAGGCAGAACGTAGTCAGGAGACAGGCTGGGGTCAAACATAGGAGCGAGGCGGGAGATGAAAAACAGGCGAAAGTCAAACACAGGCAGGCACAAGTAAGAATGCTCAGAATGAATATACAGGGTAGCAAATCAAGACTTCGCAGGGAGCTGAGTGAGGAGCAGGAATATATACAGCACTGAAGATGATGACAAACAGCTGGTGGTGACAGGAAAATGGTGGCTGATGCATGATGGGAATTGGAGTACAGTAGGATCAAAGATGCAGTTATTACTCTGGTGAGGGCTCCCTCTGGTGGTCGGAGAAGGACATGACTGGCTGAGTCCAAAATCCAGTGCCTTAGCATTTTCCCAGAATTCTCTACGGAAAATTAGTGTGGATCGATGGATTATTTCTATGATCGATGCTCACCAGATTTGGGAAAATGGACCACAATGCATTATGTCTAAACAATTTTCGCAAGAAAAAAAAAGAAAAAAGAAAAACATCAATGTTTTCATCACCAGAAAAAAGTGGATTAGATAAATAGTTGCAGTATCATGATTATCATGATCACTGATTATATTTTCACTTTGTGAAATCGATGATGTCATAGTAGTCTTTAAAATAAAATTTGCGAGCATGGTGTCTGAATTAATTTAAGATCCAGGGCACTTGATTGATCACTAGATTAGCAAATATAAATCACAATGCATTGTTTTTTAATTCTTCTTTTGAAAAAAAACAAGTATTTTTTTAAAATAAATCATCCAAGTTGTCATCATAAAATTTCAGTGGATCCATACATAGTTTTAAAAAACAAAGCTCATCGCTTACTCTTTACGTTTTTACTTCGGAAAGCTGGGATGTCATATTTGGTGTTATGAAAAAAAAAGGTAGTGAGCATGTTTTCATTTATAAACTCCAGGGTACTAGGTATTCAAATTTAGCCGTAACGTTATTCTTTTTGGTTTTTTTTTTTTTTTTTTTTAACAATAAAATCATTTTCTTTACATAAAAAATAACTGAACCATTTTTTATTTATGCTATTTATTATTTTATTGCCCAAACTGACAAGTTTCCCAAAAGCAAATCTTAAAAACTTTGTTGTAAAAATGTTTGTTTTAGCTCTTAAACATTTACACTTTTCAAGGCTAGGATTTAGCATTAGTTTGCTAAAACAGCTAAAAACTGCACAAGCTTAAAACTAAAATTGCAATATCAGAATGCTAGGTATGCTAAATATCAGCAAAACAGTTAACAGACTTTTAGGCTCAACTCTTTAACTTTTGAAAATAAGAAAACAGGCTACTATATTTAAAAGAAAAAAAGGGGGGAAAAAAACAAACCAAAACAACTATGTGCAATTTCTCATATGGAAAATCACAGGATTGTCGCTGCTTCTGTACATACGGGTCCATTGTCATTGTCTCCATCATAGGAACTCAGTCACTGGTAATTAAGTTTGTTTACCATATGGCTAGGTTTACAACAAGCTTTCAGTTCTCTAATTAATATGTATGCCGCAGCTGTCAATCTTCATATGGCTTCCTGTAATGATTGACATCCTGAATTCATTATCCTAGCTCCATCTGAAATGAGACTTACCTCCACGGTTGTGTGCAATTATGAATATCAGTCATTTGGACTTTAAAGAAAAGGAGTCCCACTTTTTCAAGTGCATTTTCTTTTTCTGTCGTATATTTTATGCAGGAATTTTGTTATTTTCTTTCCTTATTAAGCTTTTGTGGCTGAATGTTTACACCTGTGCACTCTTTTGTCAGGTTTTCTTGGGTTTGTATGCAATCATACTCCAGAAAATGTCACATTTTTCAAGCATATTTTTTATATTTTTCATATTTGGTAAAATGTGTCAAGTGTCGACTTCAATTACAGGTTTTTACACATTCCAAAAAATCCACATTGTTCTGCTATGCCTCATTATAAAATAATAGTTTCTAATATTTCCTGCAGTCTTTTTTGCCTGTCTGTGACTGTCTGACTGTTAACTCCTGACATGAACCTGCGTCCAGCACTGTTTATTGGTCAGGGAGCAGGCTGGGGTGGGGTTTACCCCTTGTGGTATATTTAGAGGAGCATTCAATGAATGTTTTATCTATGATGCGTAGGAAGAACACAGGGCAGTCATTAAACATTCATATGTGCCACTGAGATGACCTCCTGGAATATCATCCCATCATCAATGAATTAACATCAGTCCATCATCACTGAGCTGATGTCAGACCTTCACCGCAAAACTCCAAATCAGACTGTTTTTTTTGTTTTTTTTCTGTCTAAATTATACATTTCTTGCTAAAATAGCTAATTACACTTTATGCAAAGAAAAATTACTCAGCTAATGTTATGTAGAAGCAGAATGAGTCCTTTTTTCACTTGATTTGTAGGCAAATTGGGAGGGGTTTGCCTTATACATACATTTTATATCATTCCAGTTGAAGATTTCTCCATATTGCAATCGAGATGTTGTTTTTAATTACATTTTTATCTAAAAAAAAAAAGTCATAAACACAGACTTACTAAGAGTAAAATAATATTTCAAGTAGAAATTTGACAGATGTTGTTGGGCTGTTGCTTTATTTTGTTTCACACATTACCAGAGTTCAGATTTACCACTCAAAACATGGTAAAGGAGCAAATATGTCTTCTTATACAAACAGTTGAAAAGGACATCTTAAAATGTTCTACTTGGTTCAGTACAAAATTTCTTTAGGGCAAAAAATTGTAAACGCTTTATTAACAATTACGCTTGTCAACTTACAGTTAAAAAGTTAAATAGTCATCTGAAAAAAGAAACAGTTTATTAATGTGTTAATAGTTTTTTGCCCAACATATTCCATTGTGCAGGATGACTTCAGATTTGGTGGTCTTGTAAAAGCTCAAAACACGTTCTTTATTTTTTTTTAAACAAGTTTGGTAAGTTTTTAAATATAAATCCAATAAGTTTATTATAATTTTTGCACCAAAATGTGTTTGTGGGTTAATATATGAACTGCTAGATTTAAAACTCTCAGCTGCACTGCTACCGATGTGCCGGTTTGGCACAATTTGGCTCGGCCTCTCAGACACAGTTTAGCAACAGCTCAGCCAACTTGCATTATTCATACAGAGTGAACCAGGATAGTGTTACCCAGAGGTAGTATAGCTGGTGCATCAAGGTGCCCTTTGAGGCTGTAAAAGTTAATACTTACTCTGATTGTAAATACTCATACAGGTGTAAATCCATCTTCCCATACCTGTCCTGAAATGCATAAGTTATGATGGGGGTGTTACAGTTTGGCAAACGCGACTATAAAAGTTTCAGTGACCGGAGGGATGGGTGCTGAAGGTTGCAGGAGGTCACAAAGGCAGGCTGACGTGGATGTAGGAGGATACGACCACAAATGCAACACATATGCACACTCGCTCACCTACAAAGAGGACAGGGGACACGCACACCATCGCACTCACGGCAGCTTTCCGTGGAGGGAAAACGTGCTGCCAACATTGGAGAATGAAGGGATTCCCTGCAGGACTCACAGGACAAACAACAACTCTTTCACCGGATTACCAACTTTCACACAATATGGAATGTCAGGACTTCCTCTCACTATTCAACAAGACAAGGAGCTTACTTTGGATTGGATTTAGTTGAAATATCATAGTAAAAAAATCCAGCTCTTTAAGGGAGGGATGCAGGTAACACTGATGGATGCAGCAAACAGTAAGATTGGCTTTTCATAAGTTAAGCTCTTTATATAATCATTGTCTTTTTACACATGAACTGTGACACTTATTTTTTAAGATTGAAAGACATTTGAAAAGCAGTCCTGGATGGCTGAGATTTAGAGACAACTTCTACATTTTATTTTGAAAGGCTGTTGTTTCTCCATGTACTTCATCAAAGACTTGACCTAAGACAGAGTGCAGGCGGGTTTGTTTTTGTGATCGAAGTGGATCAGATGGAGCAAAACATGGGAGAAAACATGAGGATGGAAATATAAGAAGATGCTGCAGCCACTTGAATTGTCAACCACAAAGCTTCACCTAAACTCTGCCATGGTGTAAATCAGGATCATCATCATGCCGCCCAAAAAAGGTGACTCAAAATCTGCTGCCAAAAAAGGCAAGTCAGAGGAGCCAAAGAAAGGAGGAAAAGATGATAAAAAAGGAGGGAAAGATGACAAGAAAGGGGGAAAGAAGGGAGAGGAGCCACCAGCGAAGGGGAAAGATAATGGAAAGAAAGGAAAGGGAAAGAAACCTGTCAGTGAATCAGAGGAGGGGTCTGAAGATGAAGAGGAAGAGGTGCAGAGTGAGGAAGAAGAAGAAAGTGAGGAAGAAGTGGTAACAAAGAAGGGGGCAAAAGGGGATAAGGGAAGAGGTAAAGCAGCTCTGAAAGGTGCATCAAAAGCTGTGGCTATGAAAGGTGGGAAACCCTCAAAACATTCTCCTGATGATGAGGAGGAAGACGATGGGAAGGCACAACCGAAGAAAGGTGTGGGTGCAATGAATTTAAAAAAGATGAGTGATGTCCACATTAAGGGTGCATCCAAGGCCATGATGGGCTTCGCCGCAGAGGGACAGAAGAAGAACTTGAAAGATGCTAAAGCACTAAAGGTACCAGATGTAAAATCTCACCTCAAAGGTACCTCTAAAGCCCTATCCGGCTTCACTGGAAAGTCCTCTCCTTTTGGTTTTCCCTCCAAGCAGCAAGATAAATCCAAACCAAAGAGAAACCTTAAAAGCACCTCCCGTCTTTTCTTGCGACTTTCCAAAAAAAAGAAACCGGCGGCAGGTAGTAAACCACTTCTGGGTACCAGTAAACTCTTTTCAGGTTTTGGAGGAAAATCTGCTGACAAAAAGCCAGGTCTGTCAGGCTTTAGCATGTTTAATAAGAAAGATGCAGCAAAAGAATCTGCCCCAACAAAAAAAATAAATTTATCAGCTTTAGATGGGAAGGGCAAAATGGCAACGGAGCAAAGGGACTGGGAGGAAAATTTAAGGGTATGTTTGGTAAAAAGAAAACAGGCCAAGGGTTCAAGAGTAAAAGTTGGATGATTGGAAGAATGGCAGCAGCTACCAACTGGTTGACTGGAAGATTCCTGACCTCTAAAGGTCAAGGCCGCTATGGGTCATTGGCTGGGAGACGGAGTCAAAGAAGTTTTGCCAACAAAGGCTCTAGAGGGAGACATGGGCACTATTATGACGAACCCTATGAATATGATGACCATTACATGTATGAGGACGATTATCACAACAGAGGAGGACTAAGAAGCTATTCAAGACAGCCAATGTCCAATGACCCCTATGACATGTATGGAGAGGAAATGGACTATGATGATGAAGAGTGGGAAGATCAGTATGGTTACTATGATGAAGAAGGCAACTTCTACTACGATGATGAGCTCTACTACAATGATGAAGAAAATTACTATGACGACCCTTATGGTTATCATGAGGAAGAATATCCATATTATTATGATGATGAAGAGGTAGAGTACTACTATGGGGAAGATGGAATGCTATATGCAGTGGAGCCAGAAACATATGGTTACTATGGAGATCCCATGTATGGTGTCTATGACCAAATGAACCCTGAGTTGTATGAAGATTTTTTTCACCACAACATGGCTTCCAGCTACAGTATGGCAGACCCATATCACATGATGATCAACCCTTTTCCTGCCCAAGGAATGCTTACAGACCCAATGGAGGCATACATACAGCCTGCTCCAATTTACTTCCCTCAGCAGCAGCATTTCAATATGAATGTCCAGCTGGATCCAGCTGAGACAGCACAACTATATGGACAAGAACAACTTTCTTCAATTCTGCCTGAGCCTCAAATTTCAGAACAGTTCAGGGTTCCCAGGCCTCAAGTTATGTTATTTGGAAAAGACAGACTTGAGGTTGAAACTTTGCCACCACCTCCTCTTAATTCTCAACTTTCCTCACCAATGCATCCTCCCCCCTCTCCAGCCATTGCTCTCAACAACCAGGAGATTATGCCAGATGTGCAGTATGAGCAACTTATTCCTGCATACTTACCTGCTCACCCTGTTGATCCTACAGTTATGAACCAACAGCACATGTCTTTTCTTCCCAGTCATGCCCCAATGACACCAACTGTGAACATTGATCAGGAATATATTCAAGCACCTTATCCAATCCATCCTCCTTTAACCATTCCTCCAAGTAACTTGATCCCTGCTTCACCAATGCCAACACCTCAGTTTTCTTCCCAGGTCTACCAAGCTCCCCTCTTCCAAGACCCACAGATGTTTCAGGTGCAGCAAATGCCACCAATGGCCCCTCCAATTCAACAAATGATGCATACACCATTAGCTTCACCAATGGCTTCACCATTGCCCCTACGAAGGATGAGTCCCCTCCCATCCCCACAGCTATCAATGAGACCAGTATCAGCTAGGCCGATTGTTTCTCCTTCAAACCAATTCTCACCACATGTCATGGACTTTCAACAAGGACACATGTTTAACAATCGCTCGTCATTACGAGGCCAGAGGCCCAATTCCCTATTTGAAATACAGGGACCACCAAGTCCCCCTTTGTCTCCACCACCTCACAGAAGAGGCATGTCTATTAGAGCAGAACCATCCCTGAGACGAGGAAGGGCAGGAATGGGGTTGAACAGGGCTCCCACAACAGTCAGACCCCAATCGCCGCTTTCTAGACAACTGGCTTCTCCTCGGGAATCATCAAGGCACCGACACAGTCCACCATCTTCCCCAAGACTTTCTTTCCGACAGCATCCTCCTCCAGATGCAGTGCCTTTGCCCTCTACCAGACCAAATTTATTTCAGAGAGAGAAAAGAACCTCTGTTATGAGGCACCCCCCATCTTCTCCTCTGCCATCACCACAAAGACGTAGCCCTATTCCAATGGAAAGACCTCAGTCACCACCACATTCCTTCCGCCCTGCCTCTCCCCGTCATTCACCATCTCCTTCACCCTCTCGTGTCACCCGGTCTTCTACTCGTAGGATGATAGTTGGTCCTGTAGCCAGAAATCAAGTGCCCATGAGGGCTGTGAAACCCTCCCCTGCTAACCCCTACGTAAAAAGACGTAGTAGACAAGGGCCCCCTGTTACTCAGCAAGTAGCTCCTTTCAGAAACTCCATACATAGTGGTGCTAGTTCCCCTTTAGGACAGATCGGAGCCTCAGCTACCACACCCATGTTAAACAGAGCAGATTCCCGGCCGGTTGGTATCAGAGAAGCAAAGCGAACAGGCTCTACACAGCGAGGCTTCCACAGACCTGTAGGCCGGGGGCAGCCTCTTGTCCGAATGCCACGAAACCAGCCTTCTCTTCAGTCAAGACAGTCAATTAGAGGTCCTTCTACAATGTCTTCAGTTCCTCCACAGTCATCTTTGAAACAAAATAGGCCTTTACTTCCTCAGTCTTCAATGAGAAGAATGCAAAGTAGACCTCAATCACCACAAATGGCACATCGTAGAACGCCACTGCCCTCTCGCTCTGGTTCTCCCATGCATCTGTCTCACCCACCTTCTCCATTGCCTCATAGATCAATGAGCCCCCATGGTCTGGGTCCAACACAGTTCCACCTGGCCTCTCCACATTCCAGTCTGACACATGATGTTCTCCTCTCATCACAAAATATCGCACATGTTGATTACACGTTGATGGAGCCAGGAGCATCACCCATGCTTACAAATGCTTTACCAGGGTCTTACTCAGCCAATGCTTATGCTACACCTTTACAAAGACCATTGTCCCCACAGCTACAACAAAAAGTCTTCCCTCAAAATCTTCCTCAGCAAGTACCACTATCCCCAAACATGGGGCGCAGACTCCAGAATCCTTATCTGCAAAATGTTGGAAACATTTCACCGTTACAAAGAATTCCTTCCCCGGTACCTGATGGGCAAGGTGAAGTTCTCCAGCAAACTCAGATGGAAAACTCTCTTGGTAACGTGGGTCTGTCTACTGCTCTGATGCAGGACTCACGATTACGTAGTGCCTCATATTCATCTCCTTTGCAACGGAATGCCAACCCTTATACAAATGTCCTGGCTCCCCCTCAACACCCAGCCCCTGCTGCCCCTGTTGGTCTCTCAGCCCCACACTTGTCGTCTGCAATGCTAAGCCCGCAGTTACGTAATGCTTCCTTTGCATCTCCATTACAGCGACACCTCTCCCCTGCTCCCCTTCCTACCACATCTCAGCAGGGAGGTTTAAGAGGGAGCTCCCCACTTCTGTCTGGTAGACTGCAGACTTCTGCCATTCAGGGGTCCATGTTCAGGCTCCCAAGTGGCACTTTGGGAATGTCTCAGCCCCAGGTGAGTCTCCAAGCATGAATGAAAGCACAGGTGGGGGTGTTCATCTCTCATCTT
The DNA here is from genome assembly GCA_003999625.1 of Oryzias javanicus. Classification (NCBI taxonomy): domain Eukaryota; kingdom Metazoa; phylum Chordata; class Actinopteri; order Beloniformes; family Adrianichthyidae; genus Oryzias; species Oryzias javanicus. Next base: position 8,472,741 of record CM012444.1, on the reverse strand, counting down.
CAGCACTTTCAGGTGCCCTACAAAACCCAAATCTACGTCAGGCAACCTATAGACTTCCCAATGGCACTTTGGTCAGAGGCAATGCGACAAGCCAGCCATCTCCTTCTGCTCTGTCCTCTGCTCTTCTAAATGCAAATGTTCGATCTTATCGATTACCAGATGCTTCTGTCCTGATGCGTCCAAGAGATGAGGCACAAAATGCTGAGAGTGCCCTGTCATCACCTGGTTTGTCAAATGCACTGACAAATGCTAACCTTCGTAAGGCAAAGTTTCAGCTCCCAGAGGGATCATCTCTGTTTTCAAAAAACAAGCCACAAGCTCCCTCCAGTCCATTTCTTTCTGGTGCCTTGCTAAACACCAATATTCGTGGAGCGTCTTACAACACTTCGTTATTCAAGAAGCCTGGAACTGCTGAAACTTCTCAACAATCGCTTGATCTCTCAAATGCTCTCCGGAATCAGAATCTTAGGTCTGCCACCTACCGCTTGCCAGATGGAACTTTAATGACCCGTTCCCAAGCTAATGCAGGAGCTCAGTCTCTTGACCTGTCCAATGCTCTATCAAAAAACCCAAACCTTCGTGGAGCAAAATACCGTCTCCCTGATGGTAACATAATGACAAGGCTCGGTGCTCCCAGCACTCCGGAGCCCCGCTCACTTAACCTCTCTGGTGCTTTGCAGAGCACTCACTTACGGGGAGCGAACTTCCGCCTGTCGTCCTCATACGCTGTAGTATCACCCCAAGTTCAAGGAGCTGGGCCTGAGCAGCACTGGGCACAGGGCTCGGGAGCTGAAGGCTTAGGGATGGAACAAGATGTGGATGTGTGGGGGACAGAGGAGAATTCTCCCTCATGGGACGGTCCAGAATCTCAATAAGTGGTCCATGTATAGAGATGGAGAGCTTCTGGACCCTCAAAGTCTGATGGGGCAGACACAAGAGGAGGGACAAGCAGAGGAGTGGAATCTCAACAGGGAGGGGGAACCACAGGGGAACTGGTTTGATAAGGTAATATTTCCTATTTGAATAATTCAAACAACTTAAGAATGTTATCTTTTAATGCAATGTCCTTTTTTCTCCCTGACCAAGAAATGATTAGCATACAATGTAAAGTCCAGATTAGATTTGGGAACAGAACGAGGACTTCAAATAATTCACGTTTTAATTCTCACACATTCATGACAGTCAATAACCCTTCAAACTAAACCCTTGTATCAATATCTCATTTGTGGTTTCCATGTCTGTGTATTTGCACTATGTCCTTACTTCTGGGTTTATGTACATGTTTTTAGATGTACTCAATTAGAAGCATGCCCACCATAACTCACCGGGAGCAGAGGGTGGAAGATGGGGTGGAAGACATGACACAGTTGGAGTAAGTAGAATGTCTCTTTATTGTTCTTGGTAAACCAAACAAGTAAATGTCAGTGGATGTTGTTCCATAAAATACCTGTAGGGCTTAAAAGAACACAGATTAAATCTAAAATAAAGGAAAAAATTGTCTTTTAAGAAATACGATGTATCTTATGTTTGCTTTTGAATTCAGGGCGCCGCAAACGACATTAATAACTGACTTCATTCTATTATTTTTTCCAGTGAGATGCATGAAGTGGCTGTACTGCTGAACGTACGCAAACGATTTGAAAGAGAGCTCATTTATGTAAGTGGTTAATGAACATAAAATCCAAATAAGGAAATTAAAAATGAGTCTATGTATGGTGTCATAATTGCTTCTTTTTTTCATACTTCAGACATACATAGGCAGCATACTGCTGTCGGTGAACCCTTATAAGATGTACAACATCTATGGGACAGACATGGTGCTGTTGTACAAAGGTCATGCTCTCGGAGAGAGCCCTCCGTAAGTCTTCCGTAACCTATAAGTATGTTAAATCAAGTTTTAAACATTTGTTTTTGGTAAATGAAATACACTCGTAAGCCACTTTATTAGGCATACCTTGCTAATACCAGGTTGAATCCCTTTTGCCTTCAGAACTGTCTTAATCCTTGGTGGCATAGATTCATCAAGGTACTAGAAGCATTCCTCAGTGAGTTTGGTCCATGTTGACATGATAACATCATCCAGTTGCTGCAGATTTGTTGGCTGCACATTCATGATGCCAATCTCCCGTTCCACCACATCCCAAAGGTGATCTACTGGGTTCTGGTGACTGTGGAGAACATTAGAGTCTGGGGAACTCATTCTCGCGTTCAAAAAAACACAGTCTGAGATGGTTCCAGCTTTAAGGATTAGAAATTTGAGTTGACATGTAGCTGGAGAGGTATGTCTAATAAAGTGGCCAGTGAGCGTATGTAAATTAGGGAAGTTGGGTTTTTCAAGAATTATGTTAATTTTTTTCTGTTTTTTAGGCATCTGTTTGCCATAGCAAACGCTGCCTATTCTAAAATATTGGATGCCAAACAAAATCAAGTCATAATAATCAGGTAAAAAAAATTTATTTGCTTTCATCGTAAAACCTTACACATATGTGCATAATAAGGTGTTTTTCTCTGCACTTTACATGTTTAAATGTTGAAACATGACCAACCACAACTCTAAAAAATATCCTGAGTTTAAATATAATGATCTATGTAATTTCTAACTTCAACGGCAGTTGGAATGTAATGATGATAAAAGTTACAAAGCCACACATAAAAACAAATATTTACTGCAGGCAGATAAGGAGACTGAAAACACCCTAACTGCATTTAGAAAGAGACATCTGTGAGGAAAGCCCTGCTAGGTCTAGGCCAGAACAAGATTATGTTTAAGAGGTGTATAAATGTTAGTGCACAAGAGTGGACTTAAGGTTTGTGCTTGTGAGTGTGTGCAAAAGGCTAACTGAAGTCTGGTGTTTAGTGACCATTATCGGCCCAGTTTTCTCTCCCAGCAGCCTGAGAGCTGTAACCTTACGCTGGAAAGTGGTAAAGACGTCAAAGATGTGCGCACACGCAGCTCTGTCCTCATTTAGAAAAAAGCTTACATTACTCTGGTATTCAGTGCTAAGCTTTTCAAGAAAACTCTTTTTTTTTGGCAGATATGAAGCTCTGAATGCTTGTGAATTCAGCTTAAGCAAATGTTGAATTTGAGTCTTTTCAAATGTGAAAGTCTCACATGTCTAAAATAGTTAAAGCAGACACATTCTGCACCAGTGGGGAGGTAATGAAGATCAGATTAACATTCTGTGAATAATAAAAGTTGTTGGCACTGAAAGTGCAGATAATGGACTTAGATGGCTTTTTTTTTTTTTTTTTTTTTTTTTTTTGTATTTTCGCTTGATTTTTAATGCTTGTAGCTCAGGGTTTCATATAGAAAATAAAACATACTAGCAACTAAAATTGGATCAGCATAATTTCTCTATGGATGCTAAAAAGTAACATCCTGCACATGTCAATATCACAAAACAATAAGTCTTAATAGCCACATTTTTCACTTGAAATTGAGAAAAAGATTTCTGTTCATCGCTTAATTGTCACATTTGATGGGGCTACATCCCTGCTTGTGTTTCAGTGGGGAGAGTGGGTCAGGAAAAACCGAGCCACCAAACTTGTTCTTCGTTACCTTGCATCTGTCCATCACTTGAACAACCTTGCACAACAGGTGAGAGCATACGCATGTTTAATAGTCAAGGAAGAAGATTAAACTTCTATGTATAAAGCGCCCAATGAATATCATGTTTTTTTTTCTCTTTTTCCTCTAATGGCTTTCATTGGATGCAGATTGAGGTAGCTGCATGTCCTTTACATTTTTAACTTATTGTATTTGCAAGGCTTATAGATTTCTCACAGGTTCACTAAAAAGTCTAGCTTTTCATTTTAAAGGCTACATGTTGTGTTATTTCATGTCCATGTAGTAAATAAACCACATTGTTCCCTCCAAGAAAAGAACAGCTACTATAATAACAGCCTTTCTGTTGGGCTGTTTTTTTCTCCAATAATCTGTGGAAGTCCGTTTAGGTGTTTTTCACATGTTCTTGTGGTATTTTTCTGATGATGGAGGACATATATTGAGAAAACTGGGCTAAAAACAAAACAAAAAGCCTATTTTTGACATAGAAAATATCCTGGGTGGGCCACAATCATCAAAACCTGGGCCACATCAAAACCTTAAATATTCCCCTCTGTTTTACATGTATTTTTAGAGTACCATTTTATGTACCTTTTACATTATTAAAGTTAGCTTATTTTTATTCTTGTGTTGCAGTATGGACAATATAGAAATCACTTTCTGCGTGTGTTTTTTTTTTGTTTTTTTTTTAGAATTTTGGCCCCACATTTAAAATGACTGGTTTATTTGTGTACAAAATTAGGTTCTTACAGTATGAAGAGACAAAACAGCTGAGTTAGGCCCTGAGATTAAAACATTTGTGCCTCCAGCAAAACATAATAGGGAAACCATGAATTAACTTTAAATGAGGCCAAATCAAGTCTTCTATAGAGAACCAGAACTTAGTTTATTGAAGAGGAAAATAATTGTTATTTTCTAGTCTAAAGAGAGACATTTTTGTTTTCTACAACGCCTAAAAAAAGTCTAATTAAATCTTATTTTTTCAGTTTCATCAAAATCTTTTCTAGAAATGCATTTATATTTGGACATTTAAAAAAAAAAAACATTTATGTGTAAAAATGAGTGCAGTACCAGTAAATAAAGTTAATATTTCAGATAGCTCTTGTTTCTTTATTTTTCCTTTTAAAGTTTACGCCTGAAATTAAACATTGTCATCTTCTGAACTGTCCTTGATTACCTGGCAGATACTTGAGGCAACTCCTCTCCTGGAATCCTTTGGAAATGCCAAAACTGTGCGAAATGATAACTCCAGTCGCTTTGGGAAATACATCGAGGTCTTTTTAGAAAAGTTAGTAAAAAAATACTGAAAACTTAATGAAATAATCTTTTTCCTGTTAATTTTCATCCACTTTCTTCACCCTCTTGTCCCTGGTGCAGTGGTATAATCTGTGGTGCCATAACCTCTCAGTATCTACTGGAAAAGTCCCGAATTGTATTCCAGGTGAGAAAAATGCACACAATTTATCAAATGGGTCTGAATTTGAGCTTAAAGGGACAAATCTGTGTCTGCTTTAGGCCAAAGATGAGAGGAACTATCACATTTTTTACGAGATGCTGGCAGGTCTTCCTTCTCAGCAGAGGCAGGCCTTCTATCTGCAAGAAGCGGAAACCTACTACTATCTCAATCAGGTGCAAATCAGGAAGTGGAGGTCATGACCTTTTAGATCAAAAACAGTCTGAGTTTTGACAGCTTGTTTCTTCTCTCAGGGGGGGAATTGCGGAATAGTGGGAAAAAACGATGCGGATGACTTCCGGCGTCTGCTGTCAGCCATGGAAATCCTTCGCTTCAGCCCAGAGGACCAGTCCGCCATCTTTAGAGTGCTTTCCTCCATCCTGCATTTGGGCAATGTCTACTTTCAGAGATATGAGGTAACACTAACATATTAATTTCATTTCCCATTTTGGTCACATAGAATGATTTTTGGTGAAGAAAAATTCAAAAATGTCTGATGCATTGCAGAATGATGGCCAGGAGGTGGCGTCAGTGGTGAGCGCTCAGGAGATTCGGGTGGTGGCTGAGCTGCTGCAGATCTCACCAGAAGGACTCCAGAAAGCCATCACCTTCAAAGTGACTGTCAGTATCAAAACAGTCTGCGAGTTCTTTTATTTTTGTTTTTAAAACTAGAAACAAAAAAAAGTACTTTGACCCTGTAACACCAGAGCTCCAGTGTTTATGTTTTTGATATACTGTAAATTTTTAACTGTCAACATGATCACCGTAATTCCAGTACATTTTAAAGGAGAAAAGTGTCGACCTCAGGTCAGAGCATTTTTTTTTTCCTCAAATGTCGACCGCCACCATGGCAGTACGCCAGCCCCACTCACATGTGCTTACCTTAAAGGCCATTGTGCGGCCCCCAGTGTCGCTTACGCAGACACAATGGGGGCCACATGTGTTGCCGCCACACACAGAGTGGAAGAAAGACGAACAAGAAATAAACAAACTGCTGCCACAGATCTGCTTACACTGTGGTCCAGGTCCTTCTGGATTTCCCGGCTTGTGCTTTGAAAACCAACGTCTAACCTCATTTTCTTGTTTGAGAACGGATTCAGCAAAATGAGGGAGACCAGAGCAATCTAACTTTAATCTAACACAAACTTTTGAAAAATTTTACACTTTTATTTTTTTCATTATTTCCCAAAAACTCATTTTTTAAAATAATATTTGTCCTTTTTGCTCCTCTTCCTAATACAAGCAGTTTAGGGTGATGCATTGACTCTTCAACTACATCTCCTTTTCATACTTATTTTTCTGTATTTCTAAATTAAAAAGAGGTCAATAATAAAAACATTTACAGAATTTTACTTTTTTTTCTATCTTTTTCAGTTTTAAAATCTTGATAAATGGCATGCAGGATCATTTTGTCAGTAAAATGTTTCAGTGGAACATCTGAGAAAAACAAAACCAGATCACACAGAAAAATATTAACTTTAAACATCATGTGTCATCCTGTAACATATTTAAACTTAATGAAATAAGACTTTTGGGTCTGAAAGAAAACTGACAAAACATAAATTGAAAGCTAAAAAAAATGTATATAAATGCTTGAACTACTAAATATTATGAATTAATCCATGACATACTGTGGCTCCAAAAGCACTTTGACAACAAATTCAGAAATAATCTGAAGTGCATTTTTATTTTCCATAACTTTTTTATTTTTTTGCGTATGCTATCTTTTTTCTCCCAGAACTTTTTTATAATTGCGTTACATTACATAGAACAGCAATAACAGCAGCAGCAACAATACATAGAATAGCAATTGCAGTTCCCTAACATAAAAAACATATAACATATATAAAGACTACATATAAAAATACACATAAAGAATAAAAAAAAAAGGAAAAGGTAGACACTTTAACTTTTGTTAGGGGTTCTCATCAAGGTTATATTTCTGAACAAAAATAAGTAATTTCAAGTCATTTTTCTTTTTCATATAGTTGATTGATTTAAAATAAAGACAGAGCTATTTAAGAAAAGTATTAAAATGTGGTTTTATTGTATTTTAGTTAAAGATGTTTCAATGTCATCTTTATTCTCCAAAACATTTAAACATCTTCATTGGTCCTGCTTTTCTACAGGAAACCATGAGGGACAAAATCTACACACCTCTGACTGTAGAAAGTGCTGTTGATGCCAGGTAGGATTCAAACTATAAAACAACATTATCCATACATTCCTTGAGTTTTATTTTATAATTAATTCTACTTCAAATTAACTTCATTTTTGAAAAATATTGTTTAACTTATTTTACTGCGAAAATAACATTTCCCACATGATGAGATGTGAATCTTTTGTCTTTCAGAGACGCTGTTGCCAAGATCCTGTATTCGCTTCTCTTCCACTGGTTGACAGAGAGGATCAACGCTCAGGTGTACCCCATGCAGCACACGCTCTCTATCTCCATCCTGGATATCTATGGCTTTGAGGTTTGCAAGTTTTCTTGGAAGATCTTTTTGTCAAAAAAAGTAAAAAAGAAAAAAAAAAAAAAAAAAGAAAAGCAATGTAGGAAAAAACTTTAAGTTAAAGAATACTTTTATAGAAACAACTGACAGTTTCATCCACAAACCATGATATTCTTTATGACAAACAAATGTAATCCTCTCAGAGGCTTAGTCAATAAAAAGAAATTTAATTTTCTAGCTAGTTTGAACTTTATTTTTATACAAAATAACAGTAAACAACAGACTTACTGTTGCTAAAAGAGGGCAAGAAAATAATAAAGCCAAATAGAAGTAAAAACTTGCAAATGTTTAAAATGACATCTAACTAAAAATGAAAAAAAAGATCTGATTTACAAATTTATTAAGTACAAATTTCCAAAACATTTATCCATATTTTAGCACAATTGAAAAGTCCATAAAGGCAATCGGCCTTGTTAAAGTTTTGACTGTTCCAAATTACCTCCTTTTGAGCCATTAAGAATAGGATAAGCAAAGAATTAACATAAACATTTAGTTCTTAAAGAAATGTAACCATTTTTATTTTACACATTCAGTTTCGTATAAACAGCAACGACTGAAATGTTATTTTATTCTCTTAACATCAGACTAAAAATAATTCATAAACAAAGGGATGATGGGAAATGAAGACAAATCAGATAAATGTCTGATGAACTCCTGCCATGGTGCAGAAACTATGTCCTACAAAACAACACAAGATTAATTTTTTATTCTTATTTTAGTCATAATTCAAAGAAAAGTGGGACCCCTTTTACAATAGATCAAAAGATGATCTGAGTGAGTCTTAAAGGTGTTGAACTAGATAACTCTAGTCTGTCTTAACCACGTAGAACCCACTAGATCAAATTTGGCCACTTTTTTTTAATCTCTATTTTGTTCTCTTTTATTTGAATCTTTTGGCTTCTGTTAACTTGTGCTACTCAGAATGAATAGAAAAAAATAAAATTAACTTTAGAAACCCAGAGAAAAACAGTCATTGGGTTCTCCAGGATTATAATGAAAGTTTAGCTTGCTTTCAAGTGAACCTGGTGCGGTTCAGTGCAGCGTTATTTCAAAAATACTTTACAGCAAAACATAGACCTGATACAAGTGCTGCTAATAAAGTTCTAGTAAAGATATCTTCTGAATGATGTGCAATATTCGTGATCAATATTTCAATGATAATATGACTTGCAATACATGAACAAATAAAAAAAAAAAAAGCGTTTTCCATTTCACTGCAACAGTGAAAAAAAGTTAACATAAGTTACATCTACTCCAAATGATCCTCGTCTAAAAAGGAGGCAAGCATCTGACATGAAAAGGGTGCATCTGATTGGCCAAATAAGTAAAAGGCTCTATTTGATTGGTTAAATAGTTTAAGCTGTCATGAGATTGTACTAGCATATGTGCAAACATTTAAGGGACCTATTTATTGCAGTTTACACCGTCTTTTGCGATGTGCCAGTCGCACAGGCTGATATCACGATAAATTTGTCATTTTTTGTTTGGGCCTTCCTGACCCTGACAAAATAAAGAAGTACCAATAAGAGAATATTGAGTTTGCAGCGGTAAAGTTAAAGGAACACGAATAATGAAAAAAATCTGGAAAATTAAAACAAGGAGGGATTAGTCTTTTTTCTTCTTTATTTTTCTTTCTGGTTAGTTTTGTTTTTTGGGAAAGCCTGCCCACAGATGAAAAGCGGTTGAGTCATTTTGGTTTTGGAGAAACATCAAACCAAATCAAACAAAGGTGTGAGTTTCTGGTGTTTCCTGTCTTTCAAAAACAGGACTTAATGTTCATCCGTGTTGTTAAAAACATACAGTACAACAGTTCCTGGTGTGACGGTTAATTGAAGGTGCAGCTTGTCACCAGGAGGGGGCAGTGTGGATCTACTGACAAACTTCTAAGAGCATCAGTTGCACCATTTGTCCTTTCCTTATAAAAGTTAGATTTAAATACAAGAAGTCTAACCTGCTGTGTGTGTGTTTTTGTGTGTGTGGTTGGCAACAGGACCTGGCCTTCAATAGTTTTGAGCAGCTTTGCATCAACTACGCAAATGAGTACCTGCAGTTCTTCTTCAACAGGATCGTCTTCAAAGAAGAGCAGGCGAGTCCCTCATGAAACTCTTCATTAGGGCAGATATCACTAAAACGAATTCCATTAGTATTTAAAAAACTAGTCTAAAATCTGCAAAAATGTATATGAATTATCCAATTTGGAGCTCACAGTTCTGTCATTGAGAACTAATACCTGATCTCCGTGCAGGAGGAGTACAACAGAGAACAAATCCCATGGCAGAGCATCACTTTTAGTGACAACCAGCCCTGCATCGACCTCATAGCCTCTAAGCCTCATGGGATATTGAGGATTCTGGATGATCAGAGCTCTTTTCCTCAGGTGAGGAGGACCTGGGTTCCAGCGTCATGCAACATCTGTCATACACACAGATGTAAACACTGTAACCCTCAGTTACAACATACTCATTTGTTACCAGGCAACAGACCACACTTTTCTTCAGAAGTGTCACTATCACCATGGCAACAACCCGCTCTATATGAAGCCAAAGATGCCCATTCCAGAGTTCACCATCAAGCACTTTGCTGGTCGAGTCACCTACCAGGTCAGCACCTGATTAACTTGGGACTCGTCTCCTTCTTTTTCATTCTAAATTATTAAATCAGATGTTGATGGATTGACTGTAATTCAGGTTTACAAGTTTCTGGACAAGAACTACGATCAGGTCCGACAGGATGTTCTGGAGTTGTTCATTCAGAGCAGAAACAAAGTAAGACAAATTTGAATTTTCCTTCCTTGAACAGCAGTTACATGCGTGTGTCCCTCTGTGTCAAGATGGTGTCAAACCTTTTCTCGGTTCACGGAGAATCCATCAGCCAGGCCAGAGGAGGCCACAAGAGGAAGAGCAGCTCGGTCACCAGAAAGTACCAAGCTCCCACCGTCAGCAGCAAGTTCCAGCTGTCCCTGCTGGAGCTGGTGGAGAAGATGGAAAGGTGCCGTGTGTGTGTGTGTGCTGAACTTCTGTCTCCAGCTCAAATAATCATTATTTCCCTTCTTTAATTTTTAGGTGCAACCCTTATTTTGTTCGCTGCATTAAGCCAAATAGCATGAAGGTAAGTCTGCAAACATAAATTTTGGTCTCTGACTGAACTGTCTTTTGGGACTGTTAATAAGAGCTGGTATCTGTTTCTGCTTAGCAACCAGGCATGTTTGAGGACGACCTGGTCAGCAGCCAGCTGCGCCACTCTGGGGTCCTGGAGACCATCAGGATCCGTAAGGAGGGATATCCAGTCAGGATGTCATTCTATGCCTTCCTGTTTAGGTGAAACATCATATAAATATTCAAATACTGCAGTCAAGGCTGTTTTTTGTTTAGTCACTGTGTCTGAACTTTACATAAGAAGTATGCCTTCATTTTTTTAATACATGTATTCTCCTCAGATATAAGTCCCTGGTTGGACTTCAAGAGCTTCCAGCAGCAAATGGAGAGAACTGTGTCCTTTTGCTCAGCAAACTGTGTCCTCTCCGGCCAGGAGTCTTTCATGTTGGGGTGACAAAGGTGATGCAGATAAAAAAAAAAAAAAACAAAAGCACAAACCTTCCTGATAACATAAGTGTCTGGACGGATCGTCTTTGTGTTCAGCTGTTCCTGAAGGAGGATGTCTACCAGCTGCTGGAGTGCAAAAGGGATCGATCCCGGGAGCTCGCCGCTCTCACGCTTCAGCGCTACGTCCGCATGTTTTTTGTCAGGAAGCGCTTCATCGACTTCCGGAAGAAGATGATCAGGTTTCAGGCTCAGTGTCGCGGCTTCCTGCTCAGGTGAGAGATGTCAAAGCCACATGTGGCTCTTTGGTTTTGATAAAAAGTTAAAGATTATAATCATTAAAAAAAAAAAAAAAAAAGTGTGTTGTTTTGGTTTTATTTGTTTTAGTTAACTAATTTAGGTTATTTGTGCATATATTTTCAATGTAGACATGTGAACTGGATTCTGCTTCTTTGTTTATATTCCATACTTAAATAAAAAATAAAAAGGATAAGGGTCTGTAGGAGTCATACTATTAGAAAATGTCCTGTTTGACTTTTGCATTTTTAATTCAAGTGAATCTGCTCCAACGGAAGGATTTTTTTTCCCCCAAGGTGTATTTTTTTTCAAAGGGACTAGTATTTGATGCTTTAAAAAAATAACATATATAAAATAGAACACTGTTATGATTAATTATTAATATTTATAGTTGTAAATAAAAGGTTTAATGATCGTACAATTTTAAATAAAGTGTATTTTTCTAAACCGTGAAATGGGACTTAGTGGCTCTCATTGGTTTTTGGTGGGTAAGACACTGACCCAAAAGGCTCTTTCAGAGTTAAAGGTTGCAGACCCCTGCTTTAGAATATTTACACTATTGTCTTGACTGCTGCACAAAGGTCAGGAGGTCAGCAAATTAAGCTTTCATCAAAATAGTAGCGGAAAACCTAAAATAAGCTGGTGAATCCTAGCTACTATTGTACATCGTGGGGCCACACAATCACATTCACAGCTAAAGACAATTTAGTGACACCAACTAACTGAAGTTTTTGGATAGTGGGCGGAAGCTGGAGAAAACTCTAGAAAGAAACCAGCTGGGATTTAAACCAGGGTCTTCTCACTGTTAGACAGGAGCACTAACCACTCCCCCACCATGCAACTCTCCTAAAACTTTTAGTTTTTTTTTCATTTTTGTTTTTAAAAAATACGTTTTTAAATCTAAGGTAGAATCCTAAGTTTCTGAAGTCCATTTTTCCTTCAGGAAGCGCTACGTAAAAATGAGGGAGAGTTTGATTCGGTTCCGGTCTCTGGTTCACATGTACGTCAACCGCAAGCAGTACATCAAGGTACATCTGCAAATTTTTCAACCAACTACTTTTTGCATTTCAGAGGAAAAATGATTCAGAAAACCCTCTTCTCACATGGCTTTGTCTCTTTTTCCGTAATGCTTTTTCCACAGATGAAGTTTGAAGCAAAGAGGAAAGTAGAAGAGCTGAGGAGACAGAGAGAAATGGTAAATCTTAGATACTTTTTTCATTTTTTGCTTAATATCTGTAGCTTTTGCAATAAAAGCAGTGACTCTTGCAGGAGCTGATGAAGAGGGAGGTGGTCAATGTCACGCATCTGGTGATCCCTGCAGAGCTGGGAGCTTTGTTGCAGACAGCAGGAGGTGTGTAGATCAGCTGTTATTCATGCCGCTCGGTGTTGGTGTTTTTACCCAATTGACTTTGTCTTTTGTGTGCTGTACTGATGTTCATAAATACTATCTTTAAAATATACAGATCAATTCTAATATAATTTAAGCCAGTGGGAGTGGATTTATTTTGTGAAGTTGAGCTGCTCAGCTCTTTCAAAGTGTCTGCTCTCATCAGCATCAGCAAATGACTTTAAGAATCCTGACGGTGCAGTGCAGTGCAGAGGCGACATTAACTAATGAATAAGGCATAAGTTTCAGAAACCTTAATGGCATTTTTAAACAGGCCTGAAATAAGACGTGTGGTCAGCGTTCTGCTTTTGTGCTCCCCCAGCTCACTTGTGCTGCCATCTTTGTGTGTCCTCAGTCAGGAATGAGTTGCACTCAGACTGTTTGGCTCTGCTTCAGGCTCCACACATCCAGGAAGACGCTCAGCTCACGCTGCCTCTGGACATCAACAACTTTCCCTTTTTTCGCTATGTGCAGCAACACTTCAGGGTGAGACGTACAAACCTCATTTTGATGCTGCAGGCCATCCCTGACAGGTCGTTTTGAATCCTTGAGCGAGCTTTATGAAGTTCTTTTTACATATAGTCAAATGAAAGTACAGTATATGTCTTCAAACATAATAAATAAACATAAAGCAGAATATTTCTAGTAAAGTGTTATGAAAAAGTCCCACTCCAATCGTCTTTTCCTTTTTTTTAATTATGATTATGCCGTTTTTAGCCAAAAAAAAAAAAAAAATACATGTAGTTTTCTAGGACATAGTTTCTGCAGAGCTGCAGGATTTCTTTAGAAATTTGCCTCTCAGATGTAGTGAAGCAACCCCTGCTTCCTTCTCGTTTCTGGGAAATCTCTGCTTCTAAGACGTTCATGGATCAAGTTGTCTATAAATGGATGCATCAAGGAGCTTGTAGCTCACCCATTATAGTCTCTACATCACAAAAAGGATCTTTTCAAAAAGTTTTTTTTTATTATCTGCTTATTGTTCTTAATATATGTCATCAAAATTAACAAGTTAAAAACCTCAAAAAACAATTTTTTGGGTCAAAAGGCAACAAACCCAAACAAAGCTTTTCCACAGATATGCCTACTTTAAGTTTCTAAATTAAAAATGTTTAAGTCCTGAGGCATTTCACACCCCCACTCCTATTCACACACATCCACGCACTGCTGCCTTCTATGGTTCCAATCTAAATTCATTGTTGCAATGCTGACTACTGGGGGCAATGTAGAGTCCAGTGTCCTACCCAGGGACATTTCAATATATGGGCTGGCAAGCTGAGAACTGAACCTGCGACCCTGTGGTCAGAGGTCAAATGCTGTTGGCTGACCTCTGCTCCACAGCCACTTGAGGCCGAACTTAAATAACTCATGTAGAATATAACATTGCTTACCAGATATAGACTTTTCTGAGCATTTATATTTATGTAGTAGTTTGTGTAAAGCTTCCAGAAAAAAACTATAATCCTTTTTTTTTCTCTTCTTTTTTGGAATGACCAAAATAATTGAGTTTCAAGGCTTAACCAGATCAATTCTGTACAAATAAACCTTAAAATCGATTTGATTTTTGAAAACTGTCCTAACTGGATTTGCGTAACCTTTGCTACCTTATGGGGTCCAGATGACCCTACAAGGCAGGTTTATTTTGTATTGCACATTTCACGTACAGAGACAATTGACATTTTTTTTTACAAAAAATGTTGCATTGATGTGAAATCCCAACCATGACAAAGGTGGACAGGATTTTTTGTCTGCCACGGACACCAGCTGAAGAAAAACAAATAGTTTAATGTGCTGTCTTGTGGGGTCCAGATGACCCAACTTTTAATCTAAATATGCCTTGGATAGCACAAGGTTATTAAAGGGTAACCAAACTCTACATCAACTGTTTGTGACCTCTGTAAATGGGGCGTTAAATGCTGTCTGTTGGCCATTGACAAACTTTTGACTAATTAAAATAAACTTGTTTAATTCCTGAAAATGTAGTCAAATACCGTCTGTGTGCTGCCCCCTACAGGTTGAATTCAGGTATTACATTTGAACTTTGTGATTGCTCAAACCATTTAAGTCCACGGCACGTCATGATCTGCAGCTCGAGTAATAAGAGTTCTGTTCCCCAGCCCCACCCCTCTGACTAGATCCTCAAATTTCAGCTGTGGGTGGAGTCAGCCTCCAACTTCCCTGGTTGGTTACCCTTGAAGTTTAAAGTCAATTTTGACTCAAAAGCTAAGAGTGGCATGTTTAACAGGTATCAGGTAGAGAAGGTTTTATATATCCTAATATTAGTTTCTAATATCATCTCAGTCAATTTATCAAATAAAAAACGAATATAACTACCAATGACCGAACTATGGGGAACTCCAAGCAGTCAATGGCAGTTTCCACCATATGTGTAGCAGGTGCACACATTTGATCCTGCTACACATACACTCCAAGTTGATTCAAAGGTAAATTAAGTCAATTAGATTTGATTTCAACATGAACAAATAGCACACTTTAAAACTCAAATTACCACCATTTTGGACTATTTTCATATACATATAGCTTCAGGATTCATAATTTGTCATTCCATGCACTTTAAGCTACAAAATGTCATAGAAGAGTTTAAAAGATTAGAACTTTCCATTTTTTATTAATGCAGGAGCCAAAGTTTGGGATGCTGATGGCCCCTCTGAAGTCACCTCTCACCCAAGTGGAGGATGATCTGAGAAGTGCAGCTCTGGAGCTCTTTAACATGGTAGACATCTTTTTTATCAATAAAGCCAGAATGATGATGAGAAGTTTATGATGCTGGATGCAGAATGACATTGAAACCTTAAAATTCAATTTTTTTTTAATTATTATTATTCTGTGTCTAGGTGTTACGGTTCATGGGGGACCCTCACCTGAACGGGGCGCAAGAAAACCTGTTTGGGAATTATATCGTTCAAAGGGGTTTGTTGTCCCCGGGGTTGCGAGACGAGGTCCTCGCTCAGGTTGTCAATCAGGTGTGGAGGAACGCAAACTCTGATAATGCAGACAGAGGCTGGCTGCTGCTGCTGGCGTGTGTTTGCTGCTTTGCCCCATCCACCAAGATTGACAAACATCTGCTAAAGTGAGACTTTTTTTCATTTAATGCAAGCATAATTAATATTATTGAGACAATCTGACATAAAGATGGTTTTAAAACATCTTAACTTGTGAAGTATTTTTAAATTAGGCCCAGAAAACTTGCCTAAGGCAAAAGTACAAATGACGGACATTTGATCTCCAGGTTTGTGTCAGACCACGCCCCAGCAGGTTATCAGGCCTTGCTGCAACACAGACTCATCCAAGCAAGCCAGAAGATGCAGCTATGTTCTGGCTCCGCCCCTGAGACTGCACGGACGTATCCACTGTCACTCCTGGAGTGGACAGCCAATAGGAAGAGAGCCAACATGGTGCTGCACGTGCACAGTTTTGATGGTAACATGACTTTTTTGTTCTATTTGAGGAGTTTTTGTAGGAAAGATAAACCAAAAGAGTCCAATTTAAAAGCAGAAAAAAATAGATAATAATAATATATATATAAGATTTTGTGTTTGCATGTACTTCTTAAAATACAAACGCATATTTTAATGCTTATTGGATACTCCTGCTGTCATTTGCTCTGCCTCAAAGAAAGACAAAGAGAGCTTTTAATTGCTGGGATAAATTACCTCCCCGGTCATTGATTATTCATTGCCACTCAGTATCACATGAAGGGACCTAAGGCTCCAGTTTGAGTGTATTTGCTAAACAATCGTGTGATTTCAAAGCCATGCCCCTGGTTGTTTGTTCATTCAGCCATCTCTCACTCTGCAGGAGGATCCTTCCTGTGTCCAGTCCACTCCTGGACCAGCGGAGAGGATTTAGCAGGACACATCTTGCGCCACAGGTGCCACACACACACCTTCAGTATTCACTTACCACACTCCTGCGAGTGGTTTCCTTTCAACGCCTCCTGATTTTCTCCTGCATAATCTGCAGGGGAGTGTCTGACTGGAGAGGGAGTTCAGTTCTGATGAAGGAGCACGGCCAGTGGGTGGAGCTAGCCGGTCACGACTACGTTCTGGACCTGATTGCAGACCTGGAGCTTCCTGTGGACTTCCCCAAGCAGAAGAGCTACTTCATCATCAGCACTGACAACCCGGCCAGAGTCAGAGCTAATACCAGCCTGTCAGTGTGTGAAGCACCAGCTCTCTACCATTACGCTACGACATTACGCAGCCATTTAGAAAGTTCTTCTTCTCTTCCCTCAGTGCTTTGTTCGGCAGTGGCTTCGACTCTGACGAGGAGTTTCCCTCCTCGATTCCTCTGAACAACAGCAGCAGACCCACTTACAGTCTGCCTGACTCTGACGGTTACTACAGCCACGGTACAAACACAATCTGCAACCAGAAAAGTACAGTAGTAACTAGCACCAACAATGCTTTTCGAGTTTTTTTTTCTATAGATTATTCTAATCAAATCATCTAATTCTAAGTTGGCCAGAAGTAAAGCTCATATGTTGGTAATAAAAGAAAACCATGTATACACCAGGGATGTGACGCGCGTTCTACATTTAGCTAACGGTGTTCATATTGGAATGTTGCTACCTGATGTTACACTCTTGGACAAAATTGTTGATACCCTTTGGTTATAAAAATATATAAAGGGCTTCAGTGTGCTGCTTGCTGACATACCACACTCAAAATGGACCAGAGAAAGCAAAGGAAAGCGCTGTCTCAGGACATTAGAAAGAAAATTATGGACAAGCTTGTTAAAGAAAAAGGCTATAAGATCATCTCCAAGCAGCTTGATGGTCCTGCGACTATAGTTGTACAAATTATCCAGATATTTCAGATCCATGGAACTGTAGCAAACCTCCCGAATTGAGGTCGCAAGTGGAAAATAGAGGACAAATCAAAGAGAATGATAATATCTCAATAAGGAGATAACTCAAAAATGGAAGTGAAAAATGTAATTGTGAAGATATTGTGAACATTTAGCATGAAATAAGAGTCTTTTGGCTGTTGATGAGGTGGAGGAAGCCGGAGGAACACTTGGACCAGGTGAAGGGACCCAGAGCCCAGACGCTGATGGTGGTAAGGCAGGGCCGCGCCGGTTAAGAGCCAGGAGGAGAATGGGGTGGAGGCGGGTCGGCGCAATGTCCTGGAATGCGGAAAAAACAAACTTTACTGAATTTAAAGGCAGGAGTTTGATTCTGATTGGCTGTGAAAGTGAGAGCTTCAGCTATTGGTTCCCAATGTATTTCAATTGACGACGTGAGAAATGACGATGAACACCCTGCGTGCCTGAGAGGAAGTAGATCTTCCTTATTGAAATTGCGCTAAAGCTTCACAAATGGGAATAAGAGCCTAGAAACACGTCTAAAGAGAATAAAGATGAACTTCAAGCTCAAGGAACACCAGTGTCAGATTGCACCATCTGTCCTTGTTTGACAGAGTGGACTTAATGGGAGATGACCAAGGAGGACACCATCGTTGAAAACAAATCATGAAAAAGTTGCAGGTCATGGGTCTTGCAGCAGGACAATGACACAAAACACAGCAAAAAAAACCCCATGAAAGACTCAGAGGACTATTCTAAAGTGGACTTTTATGAGCTTTGCCCTAAGTCCGATTAAGCATCTTTGGAAGAAGCTGAATAAGCAGGTGAAAGAGACCCATGAATTTAAAATTTTAGTTTGTTCTACCAAATATGCAGCTTCAGAAGTTTTTAGGGGGCGGAGCCAACTCCTATCAATATGCTCCTCCCACTTCAGGGTTCAACCTAAAGTTTAAAGGTTATATGTTTGTTATAGCAGTGTCTGTGTCTGTGGTTTTTACTTTTTCATGACAGTCTGACTTTGTTGTCCAATGATAGTCCATGTGGAAGCAGCTCTCAGCTTTGATGAAAAACCAACAAAATTAACTCATGCCATGGAAAATAATAGATTTCTGTATTATCATTTTATTATTTTAGTTTCATTAGGGTTTTTACATGAAGAAAACTGACTAAAACACCTCATGAGGTGTTAGAATCGGGTCGACGAATTACCAATCCTCATTTTTTTTGGACATTTACTTCAGTACAAAAGTGCTGAGCAGCGTTTAAAGTTTACTGTTATTTTCCAGCAGAATCAGACGCCTACAGTGATGGTCAGACTCAGAGAGGAATGGACCGCTACCTCGATAGTCTCTTTGACCCCGTCCTCTCAGATGGTGCAGTAAGTGGGAATATTTTGTTTTTTATTCTGTCTTAGAGGCCAAATAGTTCTTAAAAATCCAAATATATGCATTATAATTCCTAAATGTACTGTATGAATTGGACTATTGATGCATTTTAGTTTAAATTTTAGGTTTAATGGTAACAATTGAACCATAAATACTTAACACTGGTTTAAAACAAAGAAGATCTAACTAACTTGTTTAAAAAATTTAGTGGTACAGGATTAAAACCCTTTAAAGTTGGAGGTCTGAACTGTATCAAAGCACCTGATGTCTGAGGGTGAATGGAAGTTAGTGCTGATGGATGACTGAAACATGTGATCCGTCCACCCTCTGTGTGTATGAATAGAGCTGAAAAACAAGAAAGATTAGGTTACTGAATAAACTACCGTAGCTAACAGTAACAGGAGGCAGCGTGCACATGCAGCTGCCTATGGCCTTAAAGGCTTTGCACTTCACCATGCAGCAAAAATACACATATATATTTAACTTGTTTTCTAAAGTAAACTAAGAAGTTATTGTTTAATTATATTTCTTTCTATCTAAAAAATAAACATCTTGACATGGTGTTTTGCTGTATTTCTATGGCTTTGATACAGTACTTTATTACTTTTTTGTATAGGAGCATAAACTATGGACTAATATTGCAACATGCATTATAATGTTACCTTCTACCAGTTTTTTATGTATTGTATCTTCATTTATTTACTTCTTAAAATGAACAAACCTAAAGAATATATTTAAATGGAGTTTAACCATTAAAAAATGTAATTTATTTAAATTTTGATTTTTTTTAGTTCATTTTTACCATGTGTCAGTTTTGTCACCTTTGTTTGTGTGAGCTCTTAATACATCGTGTACGGTACTTCCTGGAGAGTATTCGGTTCCTGCAGCTCTGAATTGACTCCCTAAGAGGTTCTGAATTAACCAGCATGGCATGCTCCCATTTTGCTTGTTTCTTTTTGTTCTTTCTGTTTTGCTTTTAAATCCTCTCTGATCATCTCTGTCGATGCGTTCTGCCAAACAGGACATGGAAAGGCCTGGAGGCTTATCGGCGAGGATGAAAGGAAGAGGAGGTGTTGGGATCCCAGGAAAAGGAGGAGACGGGGAGATCTCTGCACCTTCTGGACGGCCTTATCCACCGGGAATACGTCCTGGAGGTAAAAAGCTCTCCATTGTTTGTGTTACTTGTCGTTTTCTCTTTTTGTGAGACACTGTTTTGCTCTATATGTTTTTATTTTGCCAGTTTTTGCTCATCACCAACTTGACATCACTGGTTTTTCTTTTGTTTTACCTTCCATCTCCTATAAACCGTCCACCTTGAGTGAATCTTTAATACTTCTGACTAATCTTGCCCATTTCAAAACATTGCAAAGATGCAACATTTGTAGTGGAACTTGATCTTTTGGAATCTTTTCATTCTTGCAATAAAAATGATCTTATCAGGAAAGTTTTTCGATAGCAAAATAATTTTAGTATGAGAAAATGTGTCTGACTAAATGTTTTTTCCTACATCAAGAATTATCGATAAGACCATTTTTCTCAACCTATTTTCAGTTTTTTTCTTTGTTTATTTAAAGAAAATCTGCCAATGGGGAAGAAGTTTTGACTTATGTCTAAGGAGTCTCTTGTTTCCTGACCTAGCCAGAAGCCAGTTACTTTTTTCCCTTGTTCATATCTTTAATGTGAAATAACGCCCTCTGGTGGGCATCTGAAGTAACTGCATGATGTTTCTGGGGGTTTGGTCTGCTCTCAAAAGTACAATGTGAGCACAAACAAAAGCCAAAAGTTAACTTCTGTTCCTGTTTGATTATGTCACCAAAGCTCAGAGCACATATAATGTTAATAACTAAAGTGACTCAAATCCTATTCTGACTATTTACATGTTTTAAGCCGAGTAGCAGTATACGAGTTTGAAGCTTAGTTTTGCAAATTGGGAGCTACAAACAGTTATTTTTGATCTCTAATAGGGTTGTGTATCTTTTTCTCTCACATTATTCAACAGGCTTTTCAATGTATGGTCCACAAATCAATACATAAAAGATTCAACTAATTTTATGGTGATACCACATAATCTAAACATTTAGTTTTTATTTCATGTTTAAAACAAGAGAGGAAAATCATTTTAATATAGAAGCTATTCAGTCATTCATTCATTCATTCATTCATTAATTGTGGCACTTTTTATTTAAAAAGAAGTCTTTTAAAAGGCAGCTTCATAATCTGATGTGAAATTTTCCGTTTTTTAGACAGTTTTCTCTTTTGTGGTCATAGTACGTCATATTAATTTGTTTAGATATTGTTTGAAGTGCTGTGAAAAAAAAAAGTTTTATCATATGCTTAGTAGACACAACCCACTTCCTTCAGCCAAATAGAATTGACCCAACTTGGTAGAAGCAAGCTTGTGATTGGACATCTTTTTGTTTACGTCACATGTAGATAAAAAGACAAAGACATATGACATGATAGGAAGAGAAAAGGACAAAAATTGATAATTTACTTCCATATCAATTTAATACCTTTTTATCTAAATAATTTTTTAAATTTTTTTTCATATTTGTGGATTTGGGCCAATGCTACTCTAACTCCAGGGCTTGATCTTTTTTTTTTTTTTTTTACACCCATCAGTATGTTTTACATCCTTAATATATGATATATATGATGTCAACATCAGCACAAACTCAACTTTGATATAATTGCTGATTGTCAGGATAGGTTCAATAATGCCTCAATTCAGAAAGAAAGTTCACCTCTTAACGCTTGTTTTTCTCCAGATAATGAAGCAACAGTTTGTTTTATGGAGCCAGCGCAGTGATATATAGAACATCGGGCTATGTGACAACTTCTTCTTTAGGTGTGCATTATCACTGTGGATTTGATAATCCATACTCAGCAGCCAATCAGAATCGAGTATCCACCTGGACCTGGTGTGAAGCGGTATACGTTAGAACAGCAGTAGATCCTGACAGACGTGGCTGTTCCTGACTGTAACCCTCTTCCCTGCCTGCTGCCTCTCAAGCTGTTCCAGTGCTGCCGGTGGCAGGGGGAATGATGCCCCCCATTCCCACCATGCCGATCCCGTCCCACCACCACCACATCGAACAGCAACAAGAACAACAGCAGGAGCCGCCACAACCACAGTACCACTACTATAACCGACCCCAACCCCCCACCTCTTCTCCGAGCACTCCTGCCCCTCGAATGACTCCCGCCCCCGTTCCCCCTGCCAGACCGGCCGCTGCTGTTCCCACCTCCACCCCTTACTCAGACAGAGCTGCTAATGTGGCACCCCCTGTTAGTGGCGTCCACAGTCTGCCGGGGGTTCCCTCACTCCCAACTTCACCGGTTGTGGCGGGCTTACCTGTGATGACAGGTGTGCCAGGTACAAGACAAGAGTGCGGGTTTGAATTTTCCAGCATGGATTGGCCAGAAATGTGTGGGCGTGATGGATCCAAATTTCTTTAAATGTTTCTTTTAATGAATATTATTAGATACATTCAACTCTGGTAAAAGATGGAAATGTGTGAAAGGATTTATTTCTTACATTGAGTGGCAGAAACTCATTTACTTTTGCTCCCTTGCATCATCTTTTCCCAAAATGTTCTCCCACAGGATTGGAGCATACGATACTGACGGAGCAGCAACAGGCCATCATCAACCAGCAAGCAATCATTCTGGTGGGAAACACTTTCTGTTTAAAAAACATAAGTAACGGCCCTAAAATTAAATTTACTTAGTTTCCTCGCTTGCCACACATTCCTCTGACAAGATTATATGCATCACAGCTATTTTTAGACTGATGAGCTAAAAGAATGCTGTGCAGTAAAGTGTTTCGCTTAACGTGCTCCATGTGTGGCTGTCTTTGGTGCAGGCACAGCAGATGACCATGCAGGCCATTGCAATCCAGCAACAGATGCTCTCCTCTTTCCCCCCTGTTGCTCCAGCTCCCCAGACACCTCCCTCTCACCATCCCACCCAACCGCAGCAACGCTCACGCACTCCCAGCCCTGTGAGTGTGCTGTGAATACATGATAACCCATTTTAGTCAGTTATGCAACAATCAGTGCAGACAATTCCTGTTTATGACTCCCAAAGATTTTTTTACCATGTGATATTTTACTCATGATGAAGGACAAATAGAAAGATTAAAACCACATTTCTCAGCAGGCCACTAGCCTCCCTGCTCGTCCTAGAGAAGTTTTTAAAACTTTGGATAAAATCATCATTATTAGAAGACCACTGGGAACACTTTTATAGCAGATCAAAAGATGAACAATGTGGGACTTTAATGAAGAAAGCTTCATAATAAAACTGAAAGTTTCCTCGTCTCCCAAAGCTGTTTTTTATGTGAAACATGCAATTATTTATTACTTTCATTCCTTGTTTTTCTGCAGACCAAAGGGAGCGATGAGTCCCACAAGCCTGCTCCTGTTCAGAGGAAAACAAGTAAGTTTTGACGAGAGAAAATCACATATTTTATCTAGATTTCACCGAACTCCAAAAGTATTGATTGCTGAGTCAATCAGCATTTTTGTGTACATGTTATTTCACAAAACGGTTATGCTATCTGAGGAAAAAGCAATTCATGTTAACATCAAATCAAAATATTTGTAAAACAAAATATTTTAATGACAGTGCAAACCAAAAAAGACACATTTCTATCTGGGAAAATAAACTGCATCCACTGCTGCCTCGCAAATGAGATATGACTGACTGGGCTAAAAACTTCAAGGATCCCTGAAGACCACGGTGTACGTCTCCAAAGCAACACAAAAAACACTTTAAAATTTTAGTAGGGAGATGTGGAACTAAAAATATTACAGTACAAAATTAGAAACAAATGAAAAAGTCATTTAAGTTTAGTGTTCTGAGTATTGATCCATTATTATTTATTATATTATCTTTTGCCAATTAGAAATCTTAAAAACATTCAAAAGTTTTTGTCTGTTGTTTCAATTTGTTTAAGTTTGTGTAATGGAACATTAAGGTCTACTTTTAGGTCCGACACGTGCCCCCCCTGCTGAAGACGTGGTACAGTCTAGTGTGAGCAACACAGAGCGCATAGATCCCAGCCATGACATCAAAGACATCATCAAACAGCATCAACCTGCGGGCACTAAGTCTTCTTCTGGGTCTCCTACACAAAAGTAAGTCACACGAATCGCACAAAGACGATCTGTTTTAATGTGAGCTCAAAGTGGGATGATCTGTTTGCAGGAGAGGTGATGGGAAGACATTTGTGAAGAAGCCTGACCCTCATGACGAAGCTATGGAGATCCTTAAAGACCAAATGGCGAACCCGCCAAGGCCGGTACGTCACACAAAAATCCAGTCAAATCAAATCAAAACCAAATTAAACTATTTGGGAATTTTCTTTTTTCTTAAGTCTCAGAAAAAGCCTCCGCCATCCCAACCTAAAGAAGAAGGCATCAAGGCTGCTAAACCGACTAAATCTCACCTTCCAGGGACAACCAGCTCCAGCATAAGCCCCACCCCACCTCTAGGTACTTATGCAATAATCAAACCTCAAAACATCTTAAAAAAAATATCTAAAATCTCAACAACTTTTCAGTCCAATTCTCTACAAATAAAAAATATTATTTGAAACTCTACGTACAGAAAAAAATGTTAAAAAACAAACGTGTTGGTATTTTAGTCTCTAGAGATTTGCCTACAGAGGAGGAGGTCATCCAGACTCAACTCCACAGAAAAACCAGTGAAGACTACTACACTTACTCCAACGTTCCATGGAAGCTCTACATGAGAAAAGAGGCAGGTTTTATCTTACTATTATTTCAGCTCATCTATTCTATTTCAATAGAACTCTTTATCTTTTCCTCTTTGCAGGTTTTTTATCCTAAAGAGACTTTGAACAATCCTCTGGTGTTGGACCTGATCTTCAGACAGGTTTGTTTGTCTTTTTTATAGTGAAAAACTCCATTTGCCAACAATTAGAATCATCCAAGCCTGATAATTCTTTGGGAGGAGCAGAGTGGAAGGCTGTTACAAATGAAAGGATCAAAAATATATATTTCAGCCAGTTTTATTATTGATGAGTATTATTAATGAGTTTCTAAAAATAAGAATTTCCTCTTGCCATAGCAGGGAAACAGCACAGATTTTGGCTAAGGCCAGACGCCCCAGATTGGCCGACACACACAAAACAGGGGCGTAGCAAATAATTTGAGGGGCTCAAGACTTCATTTAGAAATATGGCTTATGTTATTTTGCTAAATTATTGATAATTTTTTAAAATTTGTCAATAATAATTCAAATTCTGTCTCAGAAATTTGGGGAAAAGTGGGAAAACAAATCTTTTTGCAACAATTTTTAATAGAACCCTAAAATTATCAGCCGCTAGTTTCAATTTTTATTATTTCTGGAAAATGTTTTTTTATTTTTTTATTTAATTTTATGTCTTTACCAAGCATGTTTTGAAAAATATTATTAGATTTCTCATATTAACACTGTAAAGATGTTTATATCGGGTGTGTTACTGAGCAGGTGCAGTGACATCTTATTCTTAATGATTCTACTTTTTCAAGCAATTTTTGCTGAGACACTAAAGTTCAAAACCTCCATCCATCCATCCATCCATCCATCCATCCATCCATCCATCCATCCATCCATCCATCCATGACAGGTTGCCAGTCCATCCCAGGGGAGATAAAATGTCAATTAGCATGTTTATCTGTTGATTTCTCCAGATTATCTTTATGTTTTAAGCAAACCACTGTTTTTTGAATCCACGCGCAGTCTAAGTCAGAGCTTTTTATATCCTTTATATCTGTTCCTCTGAAACCTCTCAGAGTTGATAACTTCTTGACCTAATACTTAATATTTTAAAAAAGTATTTATTATTAAAAAAATGCTTCAAATTGACCTAACTAAGAAGCTACAACTTTTAAGTAATTGTTTTGACACTTTTCTACTTAAGTGTAATTCTAGTTACAGTTCTACATTTTTTTTTTGCAGATTGTTCACGACACCTTCTCTGAGGCTTGCATACGCATCGCTCATGAGGAGCGGCAGAAGATGAAAGCTCTGTTTGGTACGGAACAGCCCACATTCCGACTACCCTCGTACAGAAAAGAAGTCGATGCTCCGATATTGCTCATTTGCAGTCGGGATCTAACAATTCTGCTTTCTGATAGCGGAGAACAACGTTGATCAAGCTTTGGGGTCTCACGATGAGAACATGAAGAAGAAAGTGGTCGCCATGGCCAAAGACTCGTGGGAAATATACTTCTCCCGACTATTCCCAGCTTCTGTCAGTAACATGATGGAAAAAAATGGGAAAATTGATTCATCATTTGTCATATGAGAACGGTGTGTCCTCTCGTCTTCAGCTCATTGTTGTTGTGTTGTGTGTTTGTAGGGCAGTGTGGGGACAGGTGTGCAGGTGTTGTCGGTTTCTCATAGAGGGATCAAGCTGTTGAAGTTGGTGAAGAGCGGCTCTTCGGCCTCCGATTACTTCAGAGTTCTGAGACCCTACAGGTGAACTCTCAAATATTACTCAGAACTGTTTAATGGAAATTTTAAATTAAAATAACCTGAAATTTCTAATTTAAATGTTTATTTTTTGCTTCATTTAGACATACTTTATGTCTAATTGCTTTGAACTTTAACTTCTTGGTTGGTGTATGACTTCCTATGCAGCTACTCGGACATCCTGTTTGTGTCCATCCCGTCTAACAACATGCTGGAGTTCAACCTGACCAACGAGAAGCTCATCCTGTTCTCCGCCAAAGCCCCTCAGGTCAAGCACATGATCGACTACTTCCTCACCGAGCTCAAGAAGGTGTGACAGTGTGGTACATAAGAAGCTTTTAGGGTTAATGTGTCTTTTTCACATAAGAAAACTTGCATAAGAACTCCACACGTGATCATTGTTTGTAAGGACTCGGAGTACATGGTGGCGGTGAGGAACTACATCACTGAGAACAGGGCTCACCTCAGCTTCCACAAAGGGGACATCATCCGCCTGCAGCATATGAAAGGGTTGGAAGCCGGTGAGATGATGCCGCTGAATCATGCAGCTAATAAATTCCTCACTTTGTTTTTTTTGGGTGTTTAAAGTCCAACTCCGATCGTCTTTTGATCTATTTTACATCAGTATTTTAATCATGATGTTCTTAACCAAAATAAGAAAACTTGTTGTTTTCTAGGACATAATTTGTCTAGAGCAGCAGTAGTTAATTAGAATTTACCTCTGAGTTGTGGGTAGGACAACCCCGCCCCCACTTCCTGCCACCCATCTGTTTATATCCTCTTTTGTTAGCCTATAGCCCCTCATGACCCTATAAGCAAACATTAGCAGTGCAACAAAAATGGCGAGCAATATCGTAGCTATCATCCAGCCGTACAGTTTTGATCTAGATTCCATCTCAAAGGAGGGAAAACAAAGGCGTGCATGGATCTATATGATTACAAGTGGATGCATCAGAATGGAGCGAAAAGGGAGCTCAGAATAATTTTTATCTTTTTCAAAACATTTTTTTTCTGATTAATTTGAATGAAAAACACTTACTCAAAAATACAATTTTGAGCTTAATTTTCTTTATATATGTCACAACAGCATGTTAAAGACACAAAAAACACTATATTCATCAAAGTGCCCTTTGTGGTTTATGTCAGGTCATTTCATATTATTACATTTCTGTGTCTCTAGGAAAGCAGTATGGCTGCATCGTCAGAAAGAAAGTCATGCTTCTTGAAGAACTCAAGAGAGATACCCCAGAGTTTGGTGGGTTTGAAAGTTTTCATTACTTTAAGTTTCTTCTATTTTGTTAGGTTTTATTTTTTCATGCCATTTAATACAAATACAAATATCATAAATGAAATTGCAAAATAATGACAACAAAAACAGGATCTAGCATGGCGTTGCAAAACAGCTATAAAATAGAAGTGAGAAGTTTTTTTTCCCATGCTTCAGAGCAAAAAAAAAGTAAAAGTCAACAATATTTATTAAATTAAATCTGTAAAAAACACAAATATTATAAATGTGACATAATTTCCCATTGATTTTTTTGTAATCAGATGTTTCCATCCACTGTATTCAAACAAGTTTAGATTTTGAATTTCACTTCAAATTAACCCATTCATTTTTTTTTAATTTAACCTTTATTTATCCAGGCGAGACAGATTAAAGGAAAAAATAAGTTTTTTTCAACTTTGGCGTGGTAAGACAGGATCTTTTGAGAAAGAAGAATAAGATCAGTTGTGAGAGACACATAGACAGAAACAATCAGGATAAAAACCAACCCAGTCTCAGTGAAATGCGTCCCTATTCCACGGCTTTGACCCTCGGATACCGTGCATAGTATACGCCAACACGGTTTTTTGCGTGCATATGATACGCAGTTGCAGCCCATTCAAAACAACAGGAGCGGCTTTTAGGTTTCGTTTTGATCACGTGGTGGGTTGCAATGATAAAAACGCACAAAAAAGTCAGTAAAATAATTAGAATTGTAAAACTAAACATAAATACAGATTTACAGACCAAAAGTCTAACCTAAAATATTATTTTACCATGAGCATTTACAGAAGTCCAAGTAAAAATGCTTTACTTGTTTCTGCTCATTTTTCAAAATTATTTTTTGTATTTATGCATTTACGCTAAAAACATACAGATTTTTTTTTTTTTTTAATTTGGCAGATATATTAATGTATTAAAACAACTGTGTATTTTGTAAAAATTGTGTCTTCTAAACAGTGCAAATAGTCATTTTTACCAAAATTAGACAAATTTATGTTTTGAGCTTTTCCAGTCTATTATTGCTTCTTGTCCAGCCCTTCTACCATCAAAAGGTGAAATGTTTTTTATGCACACAAATGTGAATTTCCTGAGACTATCAGGGCTCTGTACCTTATTTTGTTTTTATTGATAAAAAACAAAAAAAGGATATTTTGATTTCTGTTCTCTGTTTTCCTGATAAAATCTATCAATTTGGTGATTTTTTTCACATTTGCATCCTAAAATAGGCTGGAGGTTTGGGGCTGTGTACGGAAAGTC
Organism: Oryzias javanicus; assembly: GCA_003999625.1. Taxonomy (NCBI): domain Eukaryota; kingdom Metazoa; phylum Chordata; class Actinopteri; order Beloniformes; family Adrianichthyidae; genus Oryzias; species Oryzias javanicus. Next base: position 8,443,769 of record CM012444.1, on the reverse strand, counting down.
CGGAGTGTTTCCTAGCGAACACGTCCGCCCCGTGGCTGCCCCGGACTTCCTGGTCCTGCCCCCTGAACGGGTGGAGCCTCGAGACAGACATGGACGAGTCGCCGCATCAGCCGCCATTGCTGTAGCGATGGGTTCAGCCGTGGCTGCTCATGAGCTGGACATTTCAACAGAGGTGCAGACAGGACATAGAGTTCATTCATGTGTTGTCTGTAAATACAAAAGCTTTTTCTATTGTCTAACTCTGGGAATTGTGGTTTTTTTTTTATGTGTCTCAGGTGGTAAATGAGATGTATGGGGAAAGTCTCAGTGCAGAACTGGATGACTTTCCGCTCCACAGCAACCAGTATCAGATGACCGAGTTTGCCAAGAAGTACTTTAGAGAGGCACAGAGGAACAAGAAGTTAGTTCCATGCACATTTAATAAGACAAATATTTAAGTTTAATCTGATCAAATCACAATTAAATCCTGTTCTACTTACCTGTAGGGATCAGAAAGCCAAAAAAGGGAAGGAAGCCAGGGATCCTGCAGATATGGTCAAATTCTCCAAGGTGGGTTGCATCGAGAACAAGCTTTTTTTTTTAGTATTTTACATTCAAATGTGGGTATTTTATATAGTGGTGCTAAAGTTCAAGATCTTTTAATGCATCTTTCTTATGACAGTCTCCAATCCAGGAATCTCTGATTGACTTCTCAGACAGTGGCATGAACAGAGTGGCGACAGACATTTTCTTAGGTGCGAAACAGAACAGACGTGGGGACGAATGTTAAAAGAATTTCTCATATTTTATGTTTTATATCAAATCAATGAGCTAAACTTTATTTTGCAGCAATAATGAAGTTCATGGGAGACTTTCCAATGAAGGGCCAGACTGAGCAGGACTTAGTCGCCACTATATTACGGGTAAACTAACACGAACAAAAAACAAAAACTGTAATTATTCGCATTCGTAAGCATTGTCTGCATTGGTTTCAAAACTAGTTAAGTGGAGATCACGGTCTAATGAAGGATGAAGCTTTCTGCCAAGTGATGAAACAAGTCACCACCAACACCAGCTCCAAACCGTGAGACTCCCGGAGCAACATCGTTACCAACGAAGGCGATGTGAACCCGCTTAAGCCGTGTCTGTGTGTCTTCATGCAGAGATAGCTGCCAGAGAGGATGGAGGCTGATGTACATCCTCACAGCTTTCCATCGCTGCTCCGAGGTCATGAAGCCGTTTCTGCTGAAGTTTCTGCAGGATGCCAGCGAGAACCCGGGGATGGCATATCAAGGTAAAACGCTTTGACCGCGTTCATTATTCCCTCATGATCGACCCTGATGATGATACGACTGTCTGCTGCTCACCACCAACAAGGTATCGCCAAAGCCAGTGAGCAGAACCTGAAGAGGACTTTCCAATACGGTGGACGCGCTCAGTACCCAAACACCATGGAGCTCAAAGCCATGCTGGTCAGTTCAGACGCTCGTCTTATTTTGGGACTTTTGAAAGTGTATTAAAATATAAATATAAAAAATAATACTAATAATAAACTGCTATGTAAAAGAGTGAAAATTGTGAAATATTTTCTATACAACTTCTGAATTACTTACATGTATGAACTAAATATTTGGTAATAAACCCATATCTTTTTTGATAACACTTTCTTTTACAGTACAGTACTTACAGGGTACTTTTGCTGTCCTTAAAGGGCAGTTTCTGTGTACTTTCTTCTCATTACTGGTAACTACCATCAAAAACACAATAAAGTACTACATAATTGCAATGCAAATACCCATATGTTGAGTTACATGAAATGGAAATGAACTTGTTAAGTAACCAGAAAGTAAATTCTGGGCACTTTTGATTTTTTTTTTTCATTTTCATTCTTTGCATTATTTTCCTACTGATTTTGTTCTATTTAACTTGATTAAGACTATTTATAGTTTAACTCAACTTATTTTATCCTCAAATGTAGCATTAGCAGCAAAAGATTGTCAAATGAAAAGTATTTTTGTTAATAATTGCAGAAAACTGTCTGTATTGCAGTGTTTGGCATGCAAATTATAACAGAATTTAGATATTAATGTAAAGTCGTTTGCTGCCTTTGGCATTTGAATGCAACTTTGTGTCAACACTGGGTGTTAGTAACAGCTGCAGAAAACAAGCTGATGTGACATCTCACTCTGACTGTTTTTTCTGTGCAGGCTGGGCGGAGCTCCAAGAGACAACTGTTCCTGCTCCCAGGTGGAATTGAGAGGCACTTGAAAATCAAGACGTGCTCTGTAAGTGCGGAAGGAAACTCATCCACCATTAAAGATGTGTACAAATATTTGTCTTGTATGGACTTGTCATAGAACTAGCTTTAAAAGACTACATATGTCGCTGTGCAAAACAACAACAAAAAATCATTTGATTTTTCATATTAGGTTGCTTCAGATGTGATTGAGGAGCTCTGCTTTGAAATGGGGCTGCAAAGGTTGGAGGCGCTGGATGAATACGCCGTCTTCCTGGTCACCCACAAAGGTAATTCATTTATTAAACCTTTTAAAAAATCAATACTTCAGACAAGTGCCTTTAATTGTGTTGAAAAATAAACAGCAACTGTATTAAATGTGATAAACTCTGACCTGTTTTCCTTTCTAGGTCAGAATGTTCGTCCTCTGAACAAGCGTGAGTACATCCTGGACATTGCTACAGAAGCAGAGCAAGTGGACGCCAACTACAGCCTTTGGTTCAGACGAGTCATATGGAGTTTGGCTCTCAAACTTGACAACGAACTCTACGTTACCATGCTCTATAATCAGGTAGTGTATAAAGGGAACAAAATGTCTTCTCAGAAATGTGTCTGTAAAGGAATGTTGCCTTTACATATTGGGTTCTGTTTGTGCCAGAAAAAATGTTTTTGTGTTCTCTGTGAATGTCTGTGGTTCAATGTCTCAGTTTATGGTCCCTGCATCTTTAACTTATGAAACCATTGACTGTATATAAGAACAGGACTGACTGACTCCTCCCCCGTGGTCTTCCAAACAGGAAGTACCTGCTGGCTCCAAGAAGCCAAAATCCTGTTGACTTCTATAAAGAAATAAACAGCTATTTATCAGTCATTCAATTTGTCAGAATAACAATGTTTGCTTTGATACCTTTATTTAATGTCTTTCTGCTAATCCTATTTTTTTTCATAAATTTTTTTCTTGTTATGAAATTACCAATCATGATATATTCTAAGGTTGTACCAGAACAATTTTTCATTATTGTATTTAAGAGTATGACTTAAAAAACTACCTTAATATTAATACACCTTTCGTTACAATAAAATGGTAAAATCATCTTGTTAGCATTTTAAATCTATGCAAGTTCCAAATAAATTTTTTCCTACACCCCTATATTTTTCACACTATCAGTTGATTAAAAAAAAGCATAATAAAGAAGGAAAAAACATGTATATGTCACTCTGGAGTTCAAGTCGCACTTTTGGGGAAAATGTATTTAACAAAATATGGTAACAAGAGCAGACATTTCATCTTAAAAGGCCAATTATAATAAAAGAATATATAACAATAATAGATTGAACATGTTTACGCTCCACTACTGTAACACATTGATGCTTATGTAGCTTCATGAAACATAGGAGGAATCTAGCACAGGGCAGCATATGAACAACAGATAATCATAGCATAAAGAAAAAGCTAACAAGTTAACTAAACTCTTTATATCACTTCAAATCACTAAATCTGTTGAATTCTTCATCTGTGTCTGTTTAACTGCTCCGCCGAAACCAGAGTTTCTTCTTCTGCGTTGCTGTCAGTACCAAATACTGATACACACACCTTTAGCGCTCTCTAGTGGTTGTCAGTGGGAAAATAAAAAACACGTGAGATTATTTATTAAATGAAAAAAAATACCCTGTTCCACCTTAGTATAAGTCATGCCCAAATTATGCAAAAAAGAAGTGAAAATAGAGTAGGTACTTTTGGTTTTTATCAGGAAGCAAGCTGCAAGTTAAAGCAATCTGCTGCAGAAAATCTCCCGTTCCTCATCCTTGTTGTTGATTTCACATGTATCATCCTGTGACGCCTTTTTTCTAGATCTTGCCAGACTACCTGAAGGCCTTGCTGAGTGTAGTCCCTCCGGGGAAGGCCAGCGACCAGCATCTGCAGCAGCTTGCTCGACTGGCAGCCCTGCAGCACCGTGCCAAGGACAGCATCTACTTGCCCACCATGTAAGGGGTTTTGTTTCAAACATTTAACAGAAAGATCTTTCCACTGCCTTTGGGTTACATTTGGCTACCCTGTGTTCAGCCGGGAGGTGCAGGAGTGCGTCCCCCCGCAGTTCTACAGCAAACAGGGATCACAGCAGTGGCTGAACATGACAATGCAGCACACGCAGCAGGTCCAGGCTTTGAACGCTCACCAGGCCCGTGCACAGTTTCTTGGTAAGAAAATAGATTTTAGTTAAAAAAAAATAAATAAAACTTATTTGCTTCAAATAAATATTGTGGCAGAACATGTGTGAGTTTTATTATGATAGTGAATTTTGCCAACAACTTTCGTTAACTTTTTTGGCAAGAAATCATATAAAATGTTTACTAAGTAAACAAATTCCACTTTCACAAAAAATATGCATTTTTCTCAACTTTTTTTGCTAAGCAATAGAAATATAAATAAACTTCAAATGATACTACACACATACAAAAAGGGAATTTTTCGTTTTAGTTAGAAAAGTCATTGGATTCTTAAAAAACTATTCTGAAAATCTTTATTGTGTCTTTTCTTTCCAGGTTTGGTCAGTGCCTTCCCCATGTTTGGCTCCTCCTTTTTCTACATTCAGAGCTCGAACTCTTCAACCATCCAAGCTCCCTGCATCCTGGCTGTTAATCTGAACGGACTGCACTTCCTCAACAAAGACACTCACGTATGTTGCATGCGTACATGCAAGTGCACGCGCACGGATCCTCACTCCACAGGCTTTGCATTCCAACACCAGCTGGCAAAACATGTTAGCGGCAGCTGGGATTGCATGGCATGGTGTTACTCAGATTGGATGTTTTTAAGGTTAAATTGAAATTGTGCCTACTTCTGTTTGTCACGGAGTGTTTTATTTGCCTACTTCCATCCATTTCTTTTGTAATGTGCCGAAAAGAATTTGTGTTTTTGTTAAAGCTGTGAAAACAATCCTAACATTTCCAAATCCAGACATGAGTTAAACGAACACATGCTGTGTTATGTGTTTGTTGTGTATTGTTTGTGTGGCTAGGAGGCCATGGAACGTTTCCCCCTGAAGGAGGTCCAGTCTACCCGCACCCAGAGACCAACTTCAGGCTCCAGTTATCCCTATGTGGACATCATGATAGGGGACCTGCTCAGCCAGCGCATTACCCAGCTACAGCTTGAGCAGGTGTGCGCTCACATGTCTGAAAAAGGAAAATAACACACTATGTGATTTTGGTGGACGCAAAATATGGGCGTCATACTGTTTGTGTGTGTCTTTCCAGGGCCTGGAGTTGTGCCGAGTCATTGCCATGCACATGGAGAACATGCTGTCTCTAAGAGAAAAAAGACTCACCTTGCCACCGAGTGAAATTACCTTACTATAGCATAGACAGGAAGTAAACATATTTAAAAAATACCTCAAAAATAATCTACATCTACCTCTATTTTTTAAAGAGAATTTTATATGCAAATCATGCCTAGTACTGTATTCTTTTGATTATCCATGTGTTGATTTAGTTATTCTCACATCTAGCAGCCTTTGTTGCAAGCACTGACTCAGAGGGGGAAAAAATGAGTCAGAAACTGCATCTCTTACCCCAAAGGTTTGACCACAACTAGATTCACACCATGCTGCGCACAATTCAAGCAACTTTTAGCTGAATTCTCTTGTTTTTTTTCTGTTAATTAAAGGTCAAAGTACTCATGGGAAATACATTTAACTGAACAGTTTGCACAAAGTACACTTTTAGCTATGCATATTGATAAAAAATTGTTGTATATGAATTAATTTGTAGAAATAATGCTGAATATTAAAGGTTAATATTACAAACTGTCTTACAAAGTGTCTACGTGTTATTTTGTGCACAAATGTGTATTTTTAGCAATAACATTGTTAAATTCAAAAAATAACCTGGAGTTTATTTAAAAATAGCATAGATGAAGACAGATTTTAATTATTATTTTTTTTTTTATCACAAATTAATCTAACTATTTTTTAAGTTCCCCTCTTGTGATCTACTGTAAAAGTGTTTTAATTTATGCTGTTTTAAGCCAAAAGAAAATAAAACCTGTGTCATTTTCCAGGATACTGTTTCTGCAGATTAGCTCTAATGAATTTGAAATTCCCCTCTGGGTTTTGTTGTTAAGTAAGCCCACCTACACGTCTCCTCATCCCTCAGTCTATCTGCATACTCTTCTGCTATCTTACAGCCCCTCAAAACAACAAACTAACATTAGTGGTGCAACAAAAAATGCAGAGCAATGTTGGAGCTACCTGACTTTACATATTTGATCCAGATGCCAGCACAGACGAGGAAAATTAAGACATACATTACTCTTTATCTGTATCAGAATGGAGTCGAACAGGGAGCTTGTAGCTTGCCGTAGTAGCTTCTACGTCAAAAATACAACCTTTTTACAGCAGTATTTTGGTCTTTTGATCCTGATTCACAACAGTTTGAATTAAAAAAAATGTAATTTTGATCTTAATGTTTTCTATATATGTCCTCCATCAAGAGATAAATTTCACAAAAACACACAAATATAATCTTTAAAAGTTTTTATTTTGATTTTACTAGTTTCTCATTTTGAGGTAGTTTGATTTATCCATAAAGACAGACCGTTTGAGTTTGCTTAGTATGGTTTTGTAGTCGGCCCTGTCAGCCGGTGCTTTCTGTGTTATAAAACAAGCGTCTCCTCGCAGGGTGCTCGGTCGTAGGGGGCGTTTCTTTGCGGTTTCCAGCTCTTATCTTCCCCTTCATTGGTTAACAAAAAGGGGTTCGTGAGAAACGGGAAGAGGAGGGGGGTTGTGGTCAAACCCCACCACGACCTAAGCAGCACCAAGAGGGAGAGGAGGAGAGAAAAGAGTCGTCGCCGCAGCAGCCGCTACTGCTGTAGCCCCACTTTTGGTCTGCATGGGCTCGTCCGTTAGCTAGCATAGCATCGTCTGCCGCCGCCGTCCCGCCGCCGAGAACCCGAGAACTCCGGGGTGGTTATCCCAGCCCCTTCTCCCGCGTCCCGACTGGAGTTCTCCGTAGCCGCTTGTCAAGATGATGAAGTTCAGGTTTCGTCGGCAGACCACCGATCCGCAGAGGGAGAAAATAAAACAGGAGCTTTTCGCCTTCAGAAAGGTAAAGTAACGGGGACGGGGAGGGTGAGGTGCACGCGGAATTTGCGGTTGGTTGTGCCCCGCAACTAAACGTGGCTTTAAAAGAATAAATATAAACAAATAGAAATAAGCAGACTTTTTTTTCGAAACTCTGAGTTAAAGCGGCTTATCCGCGTGTTTGCATTCGCCTTTCTGCCCTCGGAGAGACTCAATTAGCCGGGAAGGGCTTCGGGTCGCTGGGCATGAGGGAAAGGCTGGAGTCGGGCGCGCTTTGTTGGGGTGTTTTGGGGGTGTTGAGATGGATTCTGCATTTAGATGAGAACAGAAAACATAGCGCAACTTTATAAACCAGGATAATGTATCCACATCTAAATGACATGTAAACTCTAAAAGCACTTTGTGTCGCTGCTGTATGAAAAGTGCTTTATAAATAAAGTTTGAATTTGAATCTCAATTAGTTTGACCAAATGAATGTGGTGACAGCTTTTCTCGTAGTTGGAGCCTGTTCTCTTCAGGTTTCATGCTAAAATAAATGATGCATCACTCTCACACTAATATGAATCAGTGCTCAGATCCAGATGGATGTCCACCGATGATGCACATCTCTTTAAATATCTTTGTTTACCTCAAATTTACTCTAAAATGGAGCAACATTGTCTTCTTGACCACATCTGATAACCTTGAATTAGGCTCAAAAAGTCATTAGTTGTCAGTAAATTGGTTCATTGTGTTTCTTAACCGGCTTGTTGTTTTGCACTCAGGAGTTCTGTCCAGTGGTCTGTAAAAACGCTCACAATAGGCACCATTTTGCAGAGTTCTAGCCCTGTACTGGTGTGAGATGAGGCCACTGTCTCATGCAGAGCGGGCCTGTTCAAACATTTGGTTTCGAAAGGCAACCACACAGGAGAACGTGACACGGATCGTTGCTAATGCCCCACCGCAGCGCTCCAGCGGACAGAAATCTGGACTTTGATTATCTCAGAGCAAATCCCAGATTCTTTGGATCATCGTCCTCCTGGATGCACTAACTTCCTGCTTACACTAGCTAAGGAAAAAATAAATAGTTGGTTTTGGGTTTTTTATATTCTGGTAAGCAAAGGATTGGCTGCAGAGGAGAAGCCCACATTATCACCACTTCACTGCTGTGCTTGATAGTGGGAGTTTTCTGCTTTAACCTGAAGACGTCGGGGCTAAACTTTCAGTCACTTTATTCTTGTCGGACCAGAAGAGATCAGAAGATGTTTGCATTTGCAAAAGGGCTTTAAACTGTAATTGATTCATAGGAATTCTCTTGGGAATTGTTGCACACCAAATGTCTTCAGTTGTCCTCTGAGTTTGCAGTCTTGCTTAACACAGCTTTTTCCATTCCTCTTTCTATTTTTTAAATTTTATTTTAATGTCAAAACAGTTGAATATGCAGAGGAAGAAGATCACTGTAAATCTCTGCCTTAGATCTTCACACACCTTCATATGATCTCCAGATCTTTGCTGTGATCTTTGCGTTCTGAACCTTTTGGTCCTCACCAGAATTAGTCGTCTTTGGAAGTCCTCTTGGTTTGGCAGGTGTTAAAACGCATTTGAACTCTGAAGACAAAATAAACGAGCTCTTCTTCACCTGAACACGAGGCTTTGTGATTGCAGACTGATTACAGGAAATTGTCAAAAAAATCAAAAAGATTGAATTGTAAAAATGTTGATCATTACTCAGTGGTGATCTTGGTGTAGCGATGAAATGAAGTGGCCTATTGTTGTGATCATCAGAGGAGTAGCCAGGCTTCTTGTTTTCTTTTCTTTGTACTTTTCGTGGTCTCGGTCAGGGTTCATTCAAGCTGCTGTTGAAACTGTGTTAAAGCAAAGGTGCAGAACGTTTCTGATGATCTCTCCACCCGTTTAGCTTTTCTGGTTTGATTTTACACAAGTTCAAACTTGAGAACAAGAGGATTCATCCATTTTTGTTACTGAAAATATTCAAGAATAATTGCAAATCTGTTTTATTTATTTTACAAATAAAGTGCAAACTTTAGTAGTTTTTTTTATGAATTACTCTTGTTTCTTAACAGACTGTAATTAAGAAAATCCTATATTTTTAGATGGTTAAACTCCTTAGAAAAGTTATCATTTAAATCAACAGAAGATATAAGATCCACTCTGATTAAAACTGTTATTTTGTTTTAAACAGGCTTTTGTGGAAGTTTTTTCATGATGGACTGAAATTGGATTTCTGTTAAGCAGCAGACGAACAAATGCGGTTTGAAAATTAGTGTATTTTTTATGTAGAAATTACACTGCAAGCTTCTTGCTCCAGGCTCTCAGAAACGGGAAGGGGAAGAGGGGGCGGGGTTGCCCTGGACCAGCGACCCCTTTCATAACTTGGAGGCAATTTTTGAATGAAAATTTACTGCCCTGCAGTAACTACGTACTAGATGACAACTAAGGTTCTTTTCATTTTTGGCCAAAAACAGCATAAACATAAATAAAATACTACTGGAAATCCTTTAAAAATGGATAAGTAGATTTTTTTTCCATGCATAAAAGACAACAAACCAGTTGTAACTGGTAAACCTGTGATCCACCAGCAATGACTGTGTCTGGATCCATAAATCAAATTTTGAAGTCCTGCTTTATTTTGAAAGAAAGCCAAGAAGGTTTGCTTGTTTTCTTTGTTGTCGTGCATTGTCACAGAGTTGCTTGCTATTTTTAGATTTTTAAATATCAAAAGATGTTGGTGAAATAGGACACAGCGGATGGACACGTTCACGTAATAAATAGCCGTGATGGAACGGGCTGCAGTGACTGTGAATCCTCAAAGCAATCAAAGGCTGCGTGGCGTTTAAAGTTCACGGACTGTTTGTTTTGTAGAAGTTTTGCGTTGTTTGCCACCAGCTGCTACAACTGTCACTGTGGTGGTCCCTCCACAGGAAACTAGCTTTGATGTGACTGCGTAAGACCGGCACAGCCAGTACTTTAAACCGGCTTCTCCGTCCCCAGATAAGCACTTTTGGAGTCCAGTTTTAAAGCTTTTAAAAGGAAGTTTTGTGTCCTCCAGCACGTGGTTGATGAGTTTTTTTTTTTGTGGTGTAGCTTTTAATGTCTGATACAGGCAGTAAAAAAAAAAAAAAAGCAGTGAATTTATGTTTATCCATTTACCAAGGCTTACAGAGGACTGCAATAAAGTAGAGCTACTGCCATTTACTGCTTTTAAAGCAAGAAAAAAATTCTAACTTTAAGAGGATCCTCCCTTTTAGACGCCCTGGTGTTTTGTGCAGTCTGAGCAGAAGAGTGGGGCTCTTTTTAGGTAAAAATGTAGATAAATATGTGTTTCTAAAAAATATTCAAATTGATCTTTATTAACTAAAACAATTTGTGTTTATTGTAATTTTGTATCTTTACAGCAGATTTTTAACAAGAAAATCTCTATTTTTTTCAGTTCAAAGCTAGTTTTATAGACATTCCTTCAAAAACATTCAAATCTAGATTAAAAATGAAAATTTAAACCATGAAATTACTTTATTGGATATATTTTTGGGAAATTAGCAGGCATACTTTGGTCAAAATATCAATGTTTTCTTTCATTTTCCTCTTATCAATCTGTCTGCTGTTTGTTTTTCCCACTCAGGCTGTCTGTCTTTTATTTTCCCAGACGGTGGAGCATGGTTTCCCGCATCAGCCCAGCGCTCTGGCCTTTGACCCCAAGCTGCAGCTGATGGCCATCGGCACAAAGTCAGGAGCCATCAAAATGTATCCTTCAACGCCTTTTTAATTCTGTGTGATTTAAGCTTAAGTCGCGATGGCTTAAAAAAAAAAAACCAACACAAAAAACACTGACACACGTCTGCATAGAAAAAAGATGTTTTCTGTTTTGATCCTTATCCTTTAGTGTAATTGAAACGTGCTGGAATGAAAGTATCTACGAGAACTGTCAGAGTCCAGAAACTGCTTTATTTCCTGTGTTGTCAGTTGCGATCTTTTGAAGTGCCTCTGTTATCTTTGCATCAGCTCTGCAGTGCAGCTGCAGTGCTGCCTTTTGCTGCAGGGTTTTGGCTGCACGCATCACTTTTATTCTTTTGATTTCTTCTTTTTTTGTTAATGCATGGGTTTGTGTTGCATGTTTGGAACCATTTCTTTACTTTTAATATGAAAGAGCTGTGAGTTGTCGCAGCTGCCGTTGACTCAGTGGTTGCCTCATTTTGTGTTATAAACATGGAGGAAAGCTTGATTAGTTGCGTTGATAGAAGAGCTGGTCATAGAATGTGTCCTAGAGCATTAAACAGCAAAAGTTTGCCCCTCTGAAATCCTTATTTTCCAATGAAAACAGTTTTTTTTTTTTTTTTTTTTTTTTTACATCTTATGGCATTTTTCTTGTGATGGAGGACATACAAAGACAATTAATATTAAAATAACATTACTGAGTATTTCTTTATTCAAATTGGGAAACAGATGAAAAATGATGTTTGAAAAAGCTTGTAGGTGTGACATAGAAGCTACAAGGGGGCTGCATGGAAGCTGGCAGGAGAGCATGTAAACTCGAACTAATTTTACCATGGGCCTCTGAAGGCAGAATTTGGGCTTTATGGGGTTCCATTTGTGCCAAAAATATGTTTTTGCATCCACAGTCTATATCTCTGGCCCATTGTCTACGTCTACTGAACAAGTTTATTGAACACTTGTTCATGTCAATGTCCTACTAAACAATATCTTTTGCGTGTCCTGAGAAACGACAAGAGCTAACGGCGCTATCAACTGTTGCGAAGGACTTTTCTGATGACCAGATCCAGCGACAAAAGCAAATGTAAAGTTTTAAGCATAAAGCAGGCTGAAACATCACAAAGCAAATACAAAGCTATCATCAAAGACGCATGGACATGCAGAAGATATTGGTTAGTAGACATTGAACTTTCATATTAATTTGGGGGCTGAACAATATTAACTTGAGGACTGCAAATGGCCCGTGGGTCACCAGTTAGAGACCCCTGATGTAAACAGAGAAGTATCAGGAACGAGGATGTGGGGGGGGAGTCCTGCCCTCAATTAATAAGAAAACTTAATTTTCAGATTTATTTTATTTAAAGGGGACGATTCAATTAAAAAAAAACTCATGATAAAACAGAAAAAAACACATGGTTTTAAAAAAAGCTAGAATTTGCCATAAGGCTAGTTTTCATCTGTGGTCACCTGGCCATGATGACAAAGAAAGCAGTAAAAACACTAAGAACAAAAAGAAATGTACAAATGACATATACGTTAAAAGCTAATAAAATATGGAGTGCCCAGTAGCTGAAAAAAACTGCAATAAATACATTGCAGAATTACAAAGAACAAGACATCAAAGTGAGATAAACATTGTTAACTTTTAATGCCTGCAGGATTAAGCATCGACAAGCCATTTTAAAACTATTTCTTTCAGATTTCTAACTGCTGTTCTACAGAAACTGTCCAAGAAAACAACATTTTTTTAAAATTTTCTCTAAAAATTAGATGATTGTAATAAAAGAACACTGGAAACTCTTAAAAATGAATCTAATGATGTTTAGAGTGAGTCTATAACAGGGATGGACAAAATTTCTTACCTGTGGTCTATAAGGGCGTAACTCAAGTATTAGCGTTTCTTCCAAAAAACGTATTTATTTTGTTTTTTTACTCAAATGCCTGTTCATTGTTTTTCAATCGTGTTTCTAGAAACAGGATTGAAAAGAGGGTTAAGATTAGTCTTTTTAACCATCCCTGACATTGTCTTAAAGCTTTTCAGCAAACCTAAAAAACAAAACATCATTACAGCATGATTAAATGCTGTTGAGTGGGAACTAATTTCTCCCAGAGTCAAAATACCATAACTGCATTTCTCGGTATGCAGCCTCTGGAAATCCTCTAAACCTGGCAGCGGCAGCACTGGATTCAGCTGAAACGCTAAGTGAAGCTGAGAAAGAGTAAGTGTTGCTTTGGTTTGGGGAAGGAGCTCCATCAAAACTATAATTTGGCTCCGGGTGTCTGAAATTCTTAGCAGCTTTGGAGACTTGTTGATGTGTGTTATATCTCTGGGTCAGCTAGCACACTGTTATTTCACCCACAGAATTTCTTGGTTTTTAAACCCCAACAGGTGGTTTCACCGTGGACCAGGGAAAGAGGCCCGCTGTGGTATTTTCAGGCAGATGTTAAAGGCGTCCGCTGGGCGACGGCTGCCCCCACATGCTTCACGTTTGTCTTGCGTGCTTCCTTTTGCGGGTGCGTGACCTGCAGCGAAGAGCAGGTAGCATGATTTATCGCAGCAAGCGTGCCAGCGTTCAGATCTAAATTTGAGCTGGAAGCGTCCGCGTGAGTCTCTGTAGAGCGGGGCCGTGTTTGCACTCCGCACTCGGACAAATGAGGCTGGAGAATCAGCTCTTTGAGACGTGACTTCAGGAGAGGGAGGCTGGCGGTACCAGGCGCTTTGCACACTGGAGAGAGATGGAGATAAACAGGCAGTGAAGACAAGGGAGTGTGATTGAGTGGGAGGCAAATAGTTTTGTTTTACAGCTACATGTACTGTAAATAGTTACTGTATGTTGGGAAACCCAGATATAGTTATTGGAAAGAAAGCATTAAATTAAGCTAAATTTGACCTAAATTACAGGTGAAATTGTAAATATAGAGCTAATTTATGCCTATGTGCCTTCATCTTGGTGAAGAAAACTCCCACAGCCATTAAACAAAGTTCTAATAATGAGGAAAAAAATGAAAGACAATGAAGTAATTTGTCTAAAACCCCTTCACATCGTCCTCACCAAACCCATGGTTGCCTAATTGTAGGCCTTGAGGTCTTCCACACTGCTCATTTTCTGCTCTCTTCACCAAATTTGCTGTTGATTAACTGAAAAGGTGTGTTGTTTATTGAATTTAAAACTGTTGTGTGTCTGCTGAGTGTTTGTTTGTCATAGTAAATATCAACACAGGGTCAACAATGTCTTGAAATGTTTGGGAAGAGAAGAACTGTAGGACTAGCTAAAGTAATTGAGAAGAACTCCTAGCAATAGTAGTACTTTGAAAAAGAATAGACCGAAAAGTACTTGAATAATGTAGTACAATGAAATACAAGGGACTAGGTAGGATTGAATACAATAACAATATTTTTTGGGACATGTTACTGCATATGTGGCGATAGCATTTACAGAGAAGTATTGACAGACGTAGTATGCTTATGGAGAAGGGATAAGAAGTTCTGGAATCATTGAAGGTACTATCAAGAGTTAAGTACTCTGACATAATTTTTCTGTACATAACGTGTTCTAAAGGACCTGGGATTAAACAAATCTTAATCTATATAAAATATCTCATCATTGATGGCACCTCTTGACTGCTGTAATCTGAAAAGAACCAAAATCTCTTCTCACCTGAAAAGACTAGAATCCTTGTCTGTGGCTCACCTATATAATGTTATATTCATGATTACACATGTAGGCTGATTTTATTTGATAAATTCTGGTGTGTAAACATCCTTTTGTGTTTACACAAAAGCCACCAATTATCCATGAGGATACCTCCCATATCTTTTTTTTGACTTAATAGACTGGAGTTGGTAAACATTCCCTCATGTTTGTCCTCTAAAGATGAACCTAAATTCTTGTGGATTTTCTAGTTGTGACTTTTCTGATCAACAAGGTTGATTGGATTAGGAAAATGTATGTAATTTTATATTTAAAAAGTACATTGTAGTGTTTTACCATTCCCCCTAAACGTTAGTATTTTGTCTTTTTTTTTTTTTTTTAATTTTGCTTTCAGAACAAAGAATCATTGTTTTTTTTTACCTTAAGAAATAATTTTAAGAATAATGTTTCCTCTGAGTCTAATTTTAAAAAAAAAGTTTTTTTGGCAATTATTTGTTCTTGAAATGAGATCATTTCTGTATTTTGTTATTTTGAAAAGATATAAACAACTAAAGATCACAAGGAATTTTATTTAAGTCTGATCATCTTTTGATCTATTTTAAAAATTTTACCAGTCTCTTTTGATTATAATTATTAGCCAAAATAAAATGAAAACTGGTTTCAAGGAAATAGTGACAGTAGTTCATTAGAAATTTGCCTCTGAGTTTTGGGTGGGACTGCTTGGGCATAGGAAGCCTACCCTCACATCCTGACATCCATATGTTTACATTCTCTTCTGCTAGCTTACAGCCCATAGTATTTTCTATAGGTGTGTAACAATTGATTAGTGAATTGATTACTAGTCCTGATTGAAATGTATGAGGCAGAATTGAATTGATTCAACCTATACCATTGATCTTGGAAAAATACAATTTGATCGAGATGCTGTAGGTTCATTTCAACATGATGTAAGTGCCATCACGGTGGGCAACAAAAATCTCCAATGTGTGGAAACACTTTGAATTTATTAAAGTCAGGTGAGCATACAATGTGGAAAAATGTTCTAATAAGGTTCCCTTTGTATTCTAATGTGGAAAAACAACAGTTGACTTAATTTTATGAAATTGAAATGAGAATGGTTTGACATTCATTCTTGTTTACTTGTTTTGTTGTTCACAAATGTGATTTACATTTTATTATCTTTCAAGAAATTGAAGGAATCTGTAAACTTCACCTGCATTGTTCAGTACCATGTATTTATCTCTGAGTCAGACTGGTAGAAGTTTTGGTTAGAGATGTATTGGATCAATCATGGGTCATTGAACATATTCAAATCAGATTGTTCAAAATGAAACGAAACAATAAGTAAAATTTAGTTAAAATGAATCGTTACACTCCTAATTTTCTGGCGTCACGCCTACAAGCTTTTCAATCTGCCTTTTTTTGTATGTGCCTGATTCACAATGATTTAAACAAAGAAGTTCTCAGAAATGCAAATTTCAGCTTAATTTTCTTAAATACGTCCTCACCATCAGAAAATATTGCAAGAACTTGTTGAAACATCACAAACACCTTTTTGTTTATAAATATTTTTTCTTTATTATTTGGGTTTGATGACACAATAATGGTAGAAGGGTCTAGTTTCATTGAAACCTGTTGGTGTGTGTGGGGGCGGATCTGTGTGTGTTTGTTGGTGGGGGGTGCATCTTCTCACATTCCCTGATAATTTGACAGATTCCTAGACTTGAGTTTGAATTCAAAGAGGGTTGGCAGCATACCTGTGGGTGGACTCTCTCCCCTTAAAGTGTGTGTGTTTGTGGAGTAATAATACTACAGTGTTTCATTTGGACACCAGGACCGTGCTGATGTGCTGAACTGGTGGCTCTGGCTCTGTTGGTCTCATCACCTTCTCCTCCCATCCTCCTGTTCACTCTCCAGCCTTCTGCTTCAAGCGTCTCCGTCATTCCTCCCTCCTCTGTTTTTTATGGAATCATATTTCACCGTGAGAGTTTCGGCTTCGACCACAGACTGGAGCTGAACTGAAGGAAGGGGACAATGTGTTGTTGGGTTGTGTGGTGGGGGGGTGAGGGGTGATCTAGAGGAGCCTGTCTCCTGCTCTGGAATGCATGTTGCGCTGCCCTTGGTTAACCTCCCTCTGTGAGTGTGTTTCTGTGTGTGTGTGTGTTTGGGCATGCACGTCTGTGTAGATTGGCTAAGTAAGAGCTTTGTTGCGGAGTCTACTCTTAATAAAGAGAGCTTTTGAAATGGTTTCCAAGACGACCAGTGCAGTTGCCTTGGATAAGAAGTGGTTGCAAACTGGAAGACTTTCAAGAAAGCTGATGTGCAGAGCTGCTGTTGGGGTTTTTTAAGCATTCATGTACATTTATTAGAGTGTTGCCATAGATGTATAACCACTAGATCTCTGACATCTGAGTTTTTAAAAAATAAGGCTTGAAGCTGAACGTGTATATTGACTTTACTTGTCCCACTAACGTCTGGAAAATGGCCAACTGGGTCAGACTAACTTCCCATCTGCCAATCAGAAGACCCCGCCCCCTAATTGTGAACAAACTTGGGCTCTCATAAAATCAAAACATTGAGCAATAAATATAAACAACTTGACTATTCATACCTTTTTTTGTGCTAAGCACCATGTGAGGGAATTTGAAAGTTCTTACTTTTGAGACCTACCTCTAGTGGTCCTTTGAAAAACTACACAATGTGTCACTCTTCATGTTTTTTTTATTAGTTTTTTTTTTCAAATAAAAATTTAATTTCTCAATATTTTAATGACATTACTTGTTTTACTGTCACCATGGTTTGGTCAGCCCCATTTACTGTCACAGTTTTTTGGGGGAAATTACAGGGAAGTCTACACTTTTAGACCATGATTCACACAGTCTGCAGCTGACTAATGATGGAAAGAAAGAACCCAAGATGCTTTTACACAAAGAAGTTCAGCTGTTAAATTAAGTGTCAAATTAGTTGCGAGTTTCTAAGAGAATTGTTGTTGTCATCATTTATTTTCTTGGGATCTTTTGCATTTTGGGTTTATGTCAAAAATCTTTTAAATGCTTTCGATCTGATACTTATTAAATTTGATGTATCATATTTTCAGGCGAGTCCTGATTTGACTAAATCTGGTTTCAAAAGCTTCAATTTCATTTAAATTAATAACTAAAGACAAATGATACATATCTGAAGATAAACCCAAATATGGTTTTACCTGTAATTACTAAGAAAATGGCAAAAGTAGGGTTAAACTAGTAAAAATGAAGAGATAGCAATGTGGTAGACTTTGTTTTGGAGGTCATTGCACCATTTTCTACAAAATGCAGCTTTCAGTTTTCTCTTCTCCAATGCCTTGTCTTTGTTTCTTTTCTTCCTTCGGATGTTTGCTTCCCCATAAACATTAGTCACTGATACTCCTAAAGACTGCAGTGGCTCATCAAAGCCACAGCTTCCCCTCCTGTCTAACCCATCCCACAAAGCAATAGCTCCATATCAGCACAAAAAAAGACACCCTCATTAAGCTGCTGCTGCCGCTGCTTCTCCTATTCATGCGGATTCAAAGGAGATGGTTGAGTGCAGAACATGTGGAGAATATGAGGCGGCGTTCTAAGATCAGCTGTGATGGTTGAGGTGGCGTGTTGGCATATTAGCACCTCTCCTTTGACATAAACAAGCCAATTCGGCTCTGGCATCACCTCCATTGGCAGCCAAGATGCTTATCGGGGACATTTCAGCTTGAAACATGAAAATATAACACTAATGCACCGTGAAGGTTGACTGATCTTGTTTAATAACATACGTTTAACACAGGTGTAAACTGGGGTTGTGTATTGGCAAGAGTCTGAGAACATGATGCACATCACACAATTTGATATATTCCAAAACAGTAGCAGAAACAATTTTTCTTCAAAAGATTACAAACTTTGAACACTAACAACAAAATTGTATTATTCTCTAAAGACCCACTACAGTGTTTTTGATGTTTTTAACATTATAGCATCTTTTTCTCATGATAGAGGACACATAAAACTGACCCCCACACATAGACACACACACTTGACCACATGTTTGTCTCTGAGTTTGCTGCTGGATATAAGTTATTTGAACAGACAAATCAGTTGTCTTGGTGAATTTTTGTACGGCAAATGAAGGAAAAATGTTGAGTGAAGCAGAAGTGCAATGTGACTTGGAAGAGTGTAACCGACAGCTTTGCTGAACAGTGAATTTTTTAGCAACATGCTGAAGGACTAAACTATCACAGAAGTGCATTCTGTTGGAGGTCCGTGTTGGACTGAAGGTCTCTGTTAATTCTTTGTTTATAACAGCTTGGCTGCTTATTATGGAAGCAGCAAATTAATATGAATAAGCTTCAAATGCATTTTTGAAAAATCTCTTATCAATGGCTGCTTTTTGCACTGTTGCCAAGGCTACCCATCTTCTTTTCCATCACGTGATTGGAGGTGGACCAATCAGAAAATAAAAGTGACTCTAAAGCACTCTGAAAGTTTATATTCTTAAGATTTAAATGACAGTAATGTGAGAAACTAACAGCATTTGACATGGAATCTATTTTTATGAAAGTACCATACAATTCCTTTTTTTTTTGTTTTTAAAAAGAAAGGCATTAATGTGGTCTTAGAACTGGAGAATCTTCTTGACCAAATTATTCATAAGTGATACATTGAAGTTCATACATTTTATGGAGTCATAATGCAAAGCTCTGAATTTAGCGGTTGCTCAATGTTCCAATATCTAAGGTGACGACCAAATGACTACAAGCACCTCGCGAATCCATCAGAAAAGTTGGAGGAAGTGGTCATGGGAAGGGAAGTTGAGGCATCTTTGCTTAGACTGCTTGATCTGTTCTTGGATGAGTGGATAAAAAAAGTCTATGGATGGCCACGTTTTTATTGCCTTGACTGCAACAAATTGTTTTGAAGGTTGCATTGACTTAGGCAGAAGATATCGGGCCCTACGACGGTCAAAGTCGCAGTCCTGTTCAGCATTAGTCAATTATGAATCATATTGAATGAGAGTTGTGCTTTTCGTTTTCTTAGTAAGCGTTCCTCGCAGCACTTTTTCAAAGAATTTTGTGATCTCACATCTGGCAGCATTAAAACACTCCACACATTGGGTGTGACTGTTTTCTGAGATCCAACTTCATCAAAAAAAAGTGGAACGCTCAATCATTTATCAACTGAAGATTGAGTATAAAGCTTTCAGTCAAAAAGTAATGCAACAGGTGTGATCAAAGCATACTATTAAATGTCTAATTCATTATTTAACTTTTGATGGTATCAAATTTGTCTTCCCTTTTTCTTATGATTTAAAACTACTGGGTTTTTTCTTTCTGTTTTTGGAGAAACCCGCACATCTTTAAGTGAAGGAATTGAGCTCTTTTGTGTTCTGCTTCATGAGCTCCTCTGCTGGGAGAGCCAGAACAGTTGGATGTAAATGAGGTGGGATTGTTCTTCTAGTGCGAGGGTGGAGTTGTTTGGCTTGTCTTGTTTGCCAGACGTTTGTTGTGCATGTGAAGCTGTGTGTTTACAGGGAAAGGAGTTGGGGAGGGGAAAAGAAGAAAAGTGTGTGTAAAGTCTTTACGAGCAGAACCCACAGAAGCGAGACTAAAAAAGTTTACTTTTGAGTCATAATTTCGTCTTTGTTTGGCGGCGCCTTTATTTTTTCGGCTGTAGTGTTTCCTTCCTGTCCATCCCTATCTTCTGCAGCATTGATGTGTGTGTTAGAGGGTGTGTTGTCAGTGTGTCTGAATGCAGGACAATGCCTTCTGTTTGTCTGTATTCAGACCGTGAAATCCCTTTATCCCTGCTAACGCTCTCTCTGCTTCACTGGGCAATTGCACTTGTGTGTGTGTGTGTGTTGTGTGTGCTAAAGTGACAGAGAAAATATGATTAGATATGTGTAACTATAGGCCTCATTGTTTATGTTTTAAAGTTCTCTTGTTAGCGTTACAGACTACCTTTTCACGTTGCTTACTTTAGTTATGTTAACGCTTTCAAATCTCTTGAGAAATCTATGAATCTGAGGAGGTTTGAGGCGCCTGGTTGTTTTACCCACTTTGACATTGAAGTTGTGTGTTCCAACCAAATAATTGAGAACCACATCCCCCCTCCATTTGATTTAAAAAAAAAAAAAATTCCTGTTAATGCTCAAAGCTAATGAGGCTAATTTAACATTTTGTTTGTCTGTTATTAAAGTTTTACTGCAATCATCTTTTGATCTATTGTAAAAGTGTTCCCACTGGTCTTTTAGTTATGATTGTGCCGTTTAAAACCAAAATCATAAATTTAGTTTTTAGGAACTTCAGTTGAATCCAAATTCTTCCCCTGTCATCTTCAAGTTTTCCAGAATTGTTTCTTAAAGGTAGAGCTAAGAGAATTTGAGTTCTGTATCCCTCCGTCAGTAGGGTGATCCGCATCACGCTCTCCCGCAGAGGAGAAGCACGTTTTTTTCACGTGGGTGTGCTCTGAAAATCAGAAGTTTAAATTTAAATATAAGTAATGACTTTTTGTTTAAAGACACTGGCTATGTCCGAATTCCTTCACAACTCACTTCATATTGTAATAAATAGTGCGTTCGCCATTCTGTAGTGCTGTTCGAATCTACAATTCCAAAATACAGTGCCCTAGAAATTTCTCAGAATCCTTTGCAAAAAAGCTAGCGTGCATCAATGCTCACTACATTGGTGAATATAGACCACAGTGAATTTTGTTTTTTTGGGAAAAAGGCGTGTTTAAATCTTATTTTTTAAATAAACTCAACGTTTTTGTCATCACAATACAGTGGAGTCGTAACTAGATGTCGTAAAATCCAGGTCTCTAGATAATCCTGCACTGTCGTTTTTGTAGTTGGGGAGTAGGGAAAAAATTCTGATGTAGCCACTATATCTCCATAACTCTCCGTTTGGAAGACTGAATGTAGGCGCAGAGAAAATCTGTATTTGGCCATTGTACCTGCAGAGTGACAGTACTTTATAAGAAACTGGCTCTGAGTTGTAGGCGGGACTGTTTGAGTGTAGAAACTCCACCTCCCCGTTCCCCTCTTTGTTGCTGAGAGCTCTCTCTTTACACCATCTCCCACAAGCTCACAGCCCCACACAATCCCAATCCAACATGGACGGTGCAACAAAAATGGTGAGCAATATTCGAGCTATCCACACAGTTTTAAAGAAGAGGTTAGCGCAGACAAAGAAAACGAAGACGTGCGTGAATCTAGCCGTCAACAAGTGGATGCATCAGAATAGAGCGGACCACGGAGCTTCACAACAAATTGACTAATTCTCGGAAATGCAATTTTGAGCTTAATATTCTTTTAGATATGTTTAAAAAAAAAAATTTTTTTTAAAACACAGTTTTCATCAGAGTGTATCTTTAACTACTGAAGACTTGTATAGCTAACAAGTAAGGTGACCCATGGGGGGGTAGGGAGCTTAATTCAGGCAAACACAAACTTCTGAGGAGGTGTTGGATCAACAGGGAGCTTATCTCCAGCTGTCCAGTCGAGGGGGTGACATCACTCTTGGGAATCCCTCTACCAGCTGTCATCCGACTCTCCAGAAACTACGAATGAAGCCTTCAGATTTGTGAGTCAAGTTCTCTCGTTGTCACCCGGGAGTGTCCGAGGTTGTCGTTGCGACAGCGCAGAGATACGCTCAGGAGCTGGAGATAGTGGAGATGTTGAGTCAAGTAAATTCTTAGCCGTTGATGGTGTGTGTGCTTTCTTAGTCAAAGTGTGTGTGGGGGAGGTTCCTAACATTGCTGGGGTTTATTTACAAATGGCCACATTTGTGATATTTCACCTTTTTTAATTTCTGTTTTTACAATTATTTGTGAAAATTTGTGTTTGTTTTTGTTGTTTTTTTTGTCATTTGCTTAAGACGATTTTTTTTGGTAAATTTTTACAGCTTATATTTAAACATATGATGTATCGGAACTTGTTTCTTATTGTAACTCTAGCATTAGCTTTATCTTTCACTTACGGCCACAGCTGAGAGATACTCAGCCAAACCTGAACAATACAAAATAATATATATTTTTTTTCTTTTTTGCCAATTATTTTAATTACTCTAACAAAAAAGAAGCATTAAAAAATAGCATTTTTTTCTAATCTCAAAAGACTAAATGTTTGATTGCTTTTTAGCACTTTTTCGGTCTGATATATTATGACTCAAACGCTCCTACAACTCCTCCACCTCCAGCTGTTTGAGGTATGTGCTGTTATGGAGAATAAAATGAAGGAAGAGAGTCACACCAGGAACGCCAACCTAACCCTAACGTTTACCTCCAGTGTAAATGGCTGTGAATGAGAAGGCGTGAACAGAGTGGAGTAAAGGGGATGCTGGAGGTTGATTTCATTACCACCACATTTCTGACATTCTTTCTTTAAGTGAGAAAAGATGAGTGACTTACTTAGGAGATTACTTACCAGTTTTGCGTAGCACAATAAAGGGTCAAAAGTGGATAAAAAGAGGCAAAAATACCTTAAAGACTCAATTTTTTAAACATTTTGGGGACAGATATGATCAGGGATGTAAAAATAAAATAGGGTACTAACAAAACAGTTCAAGTGAATGTGATATTTATCATCTCGTGCTGCGTTAAAAGTTCAAAAGGGGATCATTAGGAGTCCACATTCCTGCAGCCTTATGTAAGCAGAGTGAGTCTGTCAGTTCTGCTCACACTTTTCACTGAGAGTTGATGCTTTTAAAAGGAAAAAAAAAGCACCAGAATTATTAAGTGAATGTTGTTGTTTTTTTTTTGGTTTTTTTTGTGTTGATTGGGGTGTGAAGATTACACACTTGCAAACAGCTCCTGCGGTGGTTTGAAGCACGTGCGTCATCTGCTGTTGGTAATTGCTGAGGGTTTTGTCACAGTTTGGCATTTTCCCTCCCAGTTTTCAGACCTAAAGTTTATAGTTTAGGATTATAAAGTTATTTTCGTTTCCCTTTGAAAACCCATTTGAGGAAAGGAAAGAGGAACTGTTAAAATCTGTGTTTTCTGGATTTCTTTAACGGGATCTTTAAAGCTATGGCGCACCTGGGGTGGAGTTCACAGGACTTCACAAAGACACCACTGCAGTCACACAGATCCTCTTCTTGCCCGGTCAGGTGAGTACACTTTATTTAATGTATAATATGGCACTGAAACTTTTTTCTTTTTCTTTTAATATCATTTTTGTGTTATCAGGGCCGCCTCCTCTCACTGCTGGATGACAACACAATTCATCTGTGGGAACTTGTAGCTGGCGTCACCAGAGAGGTGGGAGGGGTTAAAAAAGAGGGCGTGGTTTCCCTCCGTGAAGTGGACAGCTACTGTCTCCCAGGGAGACCCGGCATTGAGAGCAGCAGGTACTAATAAGTCATTGTTTGGTCATTTCATATACTTGTGTCCATCACCACTGGTTATGCTCACCCACCCGTCTGTCACGCAGCGCCACCCGGGTGACTGTCCTCCACTTGCTAAAGTCGTGTGACCTGCTCTGCGTGGGA
This sequence comes from Oryzias javanicus, assembly GCA_003999625.1. Classification (NCBI taxonomy): domain Eukaryota; kingdom Metazoa; phylum Chordata; class Actinopteri; order Beloniformes; family Adrianichthyidae; genus Oryzias; species Oryzias javanicus. The sequence goes on along the minus strand of CM012444.1, from coordinate 8,419,616 downwards.
ACAGAAGGTGGCGGCGTTTACGTCCTGGAGTTGCCCCGCCTCTCGTTAAAAGAGAACCAGACGCTGCTGCAGGATCATGTCACTCAGAGGTGAGGCGAGTATGACCCACTCCGGTCAACTTTTGATCTACTGGTTTTTTATTATGATTGTTGATTTTAGCCAAAAAATCTGTCATTTTTTTAAAACAAAGTTTGACCTCTAAATTGTGGGTGGGACCATTGGCCCAGAGCAGTCCTGTTCACGTTCTGGAGCTTTTGGTCCGCCCATTACAATCTCTACTCCTGATTCACAATGATTTGAATAAATAAAGAAGTGCAGTTTTAATTTTATTTATTAATTTTTTTATATATGTCCTCCATCATGAGAATAAAACATGTTAAAAACACAATTTTCACCAGAGTGGGTCTTCAAGTGTTGGGACATGTTTGATCACTTCCAGCAAACTGAAAGGCCCCCATGAAGCTACAGTGCAGTTTATCAATTTATATTGTTTTAATTAGATTACATCACTACAATCCATAGAAATTTGCTTTGGAGAGAGTGATGGCTACACAACAAGAAGTGTGGTTGTGATCTAAGCAAGCAGGGAAGAAGAAATTTGAAACAGAAAAACAAGAAAAGAGAGCATGGCAGAGCAAAGATGAACAAAGTCATTTCTTTTTCCTGTAATGACTCTTAAAGGAAACAAAACTATGAATGAACCAAGTCTTATTGATCTCAAAATCTTTTACTTCAGTAAAACAACAAAGAAAGATGAATCTGCCTGTTTTTTTTTTTTTATACAAGTTCATCTTAATTGCTGTAAATAATTGTTAATAACAACACTTTAAAGAAGTTCAGTTTTGTTTTAAACAGTTGTTAAAGACTAAATATATGGAGTTTAGTCTTTCTATGGAAAGCAAAGTCAAATCTTCATAAAATTAGGCAGATTTGAAACTCTTGAATAATTTCCAAAGACCACCTCCTACGAAAAAATATGTATTTAACATGTTCTTGTGACATTTTTCTGTTTATGGTGGACATATATAAAAAACATTAAGCTTATGTCTGAATTTCTGAGTATTTACAGATTCAAACTTTAGAGCAGACAACAAAAATGTTTTTTTGAAGAAGATGATACATATATCCATACACATCCACAGATACGTCCAGGCTCATCACTATGTAGGAAATATACTGGGCGGGCCACAAGCTCCAAGCTCTCGGCATCAGGGACGGGACGTGGTTTATCCAATTCAATAGTCCTGCCCACTAGTCGGAGATGAATTTCTAATGAACTACTGCCACTCTGCAGAAAATCTGTCTTTAAAATTTTTTTTTTTTGTTGTTTTTTTTTTTTGGATTAAAAAAAACTAATCATAATTAAAAGACCGCTGGGAACACTTTGAAAACTGATCAAATGATTAACTCAACGAATTTGAGTTTCATTTGACACTGACAAACATTTGTTAGCTTATCCCTAAAACACAAAATAGTTGTAAGTGATTAAAAACGAATACCCAAAATGACTGCTGACTTTTAGAAGTCTTTTTTGCTTCTGGTATGTTTCTTTTTTAATTCAGGGGTTTGCTTAATGTAGAGAGTTTGTTGCTTAGTAACCATCAATCAATGTGGATCAGAGTCACATAATCCAAATGAAGATTCTTCTGACAATGTCATCCTGCTAACCTAAAGGATGCTGGATGGAATTTTGTGGATATATTTGTAATGTTGCATGATAGAAATCAAAATTATTTTCCGGATTGGCTTCTCTTGGTTAACGTGTCCACTTTAGGAACGTTGGGGTTCACTGAGGTGTTATTGATGACTCTGGTGAGACTCATTTGAGTCTGTGTTTCTGCACAGTGGAGCTTTGTGCTTCCTGCCAAAATGTGCCGTTCCGGTGCTGGAAGTGATTCAGTTGAGCATCTAGCGTGCCCTCGCGGAGGGACACACATCCACAAAGACACGTCCAGGCTCATCACCGGGACTCTGCAGCAGGATGCTGGATTCCCTAAAAATACTTCCAAGCAGGCAGAGACAATGGAATGCTTTGTTTGAATTTATTTATTTTTTCCCTGCCCTTGTGCTTCCGGAGAGGATCTTCCTCCATCGGGGCAGTAAGTCGGTGTTTGTGTGTCAGAGATGTTTCTGCTTCATCTCCAGCAGAGTTGTGAAAACCCTCCACTCTGCAGTCTTTCTGCTCCTCTCCTCGTTGGCTGAGGGAATCCTCTGACATCTTGAGGGTGTGTTCCGCTCCACATTCCTCTGTTGTCTCTAAGGAATGTCTTGCTTCTTGATTCCAAAAACGCTTCAACAATTTGATTTTAAAGTTACTGCTGTTGCATTTGGAAGAAATGTGTGCATCTCTGTCCGACTTTCAGGCGGTTTATTTTTCTTTGTCAAAATAAGATCTGGTAAAGATTAGGTTTAGAAGCAATGTCAGCCTCCCTGTCTCCTCACAGATGCTGTGTCAGATATCTTCTTAATTCCTAAACATCTGTGTTTATAGATGGTTATCTCACCTTGTTTTGACCTGAAAATCATTCTATTTTTCCTGGATTGGATCTAAGGAGTTTCTATCTGTGAACCTACAGAAAAACCACAGATTTTTCTTTTCTTTTTCCCTCAGCCTGCCAGACGATTACAGATGTGGGAAATCATTAGGACCGGTGGAGTCTCTTCAGGAACACCCTCAGCAGGCGGGCAAGATTCTGATCGGCTACAGCCGCGGCCTGGTGGTCCTCTGGGACCTCAATTCCCGTCACCCCGACCAGCTGTTCCTCGGAAAGCAGGTACTCCCTTTAGAAGAGAGGAGAATGAAAACATTGACCCGATTACTCTGAAACTTGCTCCGGACTTACGACTGTGCATGTGAACCCACCCTGCAGCAGCTGGAGAGCCTGGTCTGGGAGCGTTCTGGAAACCTGTTTGTCAGTTCTCACAATGATGGGGGCTATTCAGTTTGGGCCGTTACCAACGGAAACGTCTACAACCACCAGCCGGTGTCCTCTACTATTCCATATGGTGAGAAACCCATCCAAACACTCAAACACAAGCATAAATAATCATGTTTCTACAGATTTTTTGTTTGAAATATTCATCTAAACGCAAAAGCTGAAGCTTTGATTAGTTATTTTTTCTGTCCAAGTGACCCTCGGAAACCTGTGGATTGTGTACAATCCAATCATATTTTTGGATTTGACTCAAGAAATGTTTTTATAACCCAAAAAACTTGTTTTAAACTAGATCTGCTCTGTCTTTTTAATGTGGAGTGCTCAAATCTTCTGTCTTTATTTATTACTTTATTATATTCTGCTTAACAAAGCTCTGTTGTTTGGATTTGAAGAAGCTAAATATTTTTAGTGTTATGTGACTCCAGACCCAGTGTGACACAAACTGTAGTTA
>CM012444.1:7786229-7811229 GCA_003999625.1 Oryzias javanicus | reverse complement strand
AACAGTGAGCAAAAATCCCAGAATCACTCTGTCCAATGAATGAGAATGTCCCATGATCAGATGAAAGCACAAAAGAACTTTTGGTAGGAACTCTACTGGTCATGTTTGGAGGAGTCTTAAAGGCGATTCAGGATTGTTAAAAATCAAGCAAAGAAGAGGAATCCTGGGTATTCTTTATGAACTACTGAAAACCGTGTCTTTCTCTTGATAAAGCTGACAGATAAATATTTGTATTTCTGCGTCAACTCACTGTAACTGTAGACTTTAAAATATTATATTTTTCCTTGATGGACCTCTTTTGTAGCCTTATAATAAATATGCATACGTGTCTCGGAAAAGGATAATCACAAACTCATGATTTCATGAGACCGTAAAAATGTAATTCTTTTCCTGTTGTCTTGACATTTCCAGTGTTAACTCTTCTTGCATGAGAGGTCTTTTTTCAATGAATGAGTTAGGGGGTAACTCAAAGAGAAGGAGGGTATTTTTTTTTTCGATAAAATACCATAAGACTTACTTCTGAAGAGTGATTCTGGCCTGTGGATGGAATGTCATAACAAAGACTGGAGGAAGAGGATGAGAGTTGTCGATTTCTAGGAACAGGAGCTAGTCTGTCAGGAATCATAGGCTGCGGCTGCAACAGAGAAAAAAGATCAGACATAATGTTTGAACTTTTACCATTAAATTAATATATATACATTTATATATTTTGGTCAAAATGTTCTCATATCAATGGGAAACCAAAAATCCTGCTCTTGATCATGTCAGACAGAAAGCTTTGATTTGAGCCTAAATTAAGAGTTGGAGCAACTGATGGACAACACGTGAACAATAAGTGTTAATAAACTCTTTATATTCATTTATTTATATTAACATTTGGGCGGTCGATGTGCAGAGGTAGGTGATCGACCTCTGTTATTGGCTAGATGTTGACATAATACAACAACATGCCTTACCTCAGAACTGTGACTCTGGGCTGTGGATGGTCTTTCATCATAAAGATTAGAGGAGGAAGAAGAGAGTTGTCGAATTCGAGGGACAGGAGTTAGTCTGCCAGAAACCAGAGGCTGAAAAATAAAATTGGATTTAATGTTTGAACTTTTACCATTAAATTCTGGAAAAGAAATGGGACTAATAAATCAACGTTTCATTGAATGCTGTTGGATTGGTTGAAACCGTACAGATTTATAACTAATTTAGAGTCTAGCAAAAATATATTCATGTTATTATTGGCTTGATGTTGATGCAATACAAAGACAGGCCTTACCGTTGGTGTTTGATAAGCTGAAGGAGAAGATGAAAGATTTCGTCGTTTTTGAGGAAGGGGAGGTTTGGGCTGAAACAGAGGAAAAAACACGCTTTTCATTTATTAAGAAATCAGGACTTTTTTTGATTATTACTTTGAGAATTCCCAAACTCCATATGAAGTCTTCGGCCTGATGGTCTTGTCTCTTGGGTGCCGGTCTCCTGGGTCCGGCGGCCTCCTCTCCACGCTGGGAGAGGGATTCAAGTAGGGGATTGAATTACATCGGATAATGGGGGTGTCCAGGTCTCGGTGGTTCTGGTTCTGGTCCTTGCTCTCGAGAACTGGACCTCTCCAAAAACTCCATCAGTCGGTGTGTCTGGTCGAGCCTTGTTTACATCACTCCTCCAGGGTCTCAGTTTCTCTTGGGTGCCCCTCTCCTGAGCGGGGCGGGGGCCCCAGTCTTGCTCCCCCTGGACCTCCTGCAGTGGTTGCGGGCGGCTGTCTGGAGCATGGGAGCCGCCCGCAACCACTGCAGGAGGTCCAGGGGGGAGCGGGCGGCTGTCTGGAGCATGGGAGCGGGTCTCCTTTCAGGGGGACTTGGCTTGTACCTGAGGTAGGGCGGGGGGATGCTTGGCGCTGCTGGGTGGTGGTGGACTGCTCCTGTGGGGTTGTTGGGCTCTCCAGGGGCGGGGCCTCGCCCTGGCCTTCCATGGTGGGGGGGCTGCTCATCTGGGTAGATGGGGCCTGCATTCTCTGTGCCTTCCCGCTCTCGGGTGTGAATCTGTAACCGCATTCAAAATAACAGAAGACCTACCTTAGTTTGGTCTGCCCCATTGGAATCCTGGGAGTTTCCAGAAAGTGCAGGTGAGACGGGTCTCTCTTCCAAGGCTCCGTTGGAGCTGACTGATAACCGTTTGTGTTGCTGAGGTAACGCAGAGTAACTCTAGACAAAAACAATTGATGAGAGCGTTAAACAGAAAAGCTTCATTCTAAAGCTAGTCAACACCTAGTTTGTATCAAAGTGTGATATAAAAACTGTACTAATAAACCAACATTTCATGGAATCCTGATGGTTTGGACATTAAACTGAATCGTGTTCTTGTGAATCTAAATCAAACTGATGCAGGGGTGTAACATTGGTGTCCAGCTTGACTTGATGTTGACACAATACAATAACGTGCCTTACCTCTGCTGTTTGATTTATGACCAAACATGGTGTGGAGGAAGAAGAAGAAGAAGGACGATTTTGCCTTTTTTGAGGAATAGGAGGTTTTGGTTCAGAACTCAAGGGTTGGGACTAAAACAGAGAAAAAAAAAAACATCTCAGTAAACCAGGACTTAAAAAAAACTACCTTACAACAGTTTGAGTTCAGCTCTTGTAAGTATTTTGGATAAGTTCAAGTTGTTTTGTGTAATTATTGATTGTGAGATTTTTGTCCCTAATGTGTTGCTGTAAAAACATTCATGTGCAGCTCGACTTGGACTCCCATTTCTTTATTTAAAGTTTCAAATAGGAAGGAGTGTACAACAATTTGCTACTAAAACAAGGATTAAAGCAGCTTGCTTTGGCTCTTCAGCAGTAAAAATCTCCACTGGACTTCTGGGAGTTTTCAAGTTTGAGAGATTTCTTTTCCAAGACTAATTGATAACAACACCAGCTTTCATTGGTCACTTGAATTCCATTTTTTCAACAGTGGTGTTAACACAGCTTCACTATTTTTGCCCTATAAAGGAAAACAGAACTTATTATTACAAGATGTTCACATTTGATGCCAAATTATGTTTCTTTTTTTAAAGAAATTGTGTTTGAAGAGATTTAAAACAATTTGTCTCCAAGTGATAATCCCATAAAACTGTGTTGCATGCCTTGACAAATGATGCTTGAATGCAATCGCATGTTTTTACCTCTGAAGGTTGACTCTTTGCTGATGATGGTGTTTCATGACTCTGAGCGGAAGACGAGGAAGAAGAAGAGGAGGAAGGACTTCGCTGTTTTGGGGGAGCCATGGGTATTTTGTTGTAATTCACAGGTTGGGGCTGCATTAGAAAAAAAAAAAAAAGTTCTTTTTGTTGCTTATTTCACACAAATCCAAACTGTTTTGATTGGAAAAAGTAAAAGCTAAGAAATGAGAAGTTGGAGGCTTTCTTAGTTGTACAGATTCTCCTGATGTCACACGAGTTCCACAAAACTTCTTCTTGCAAAATATTAGAATGTTTATTCATGATTCTTAAATTAATTAGATGCTAAACTTTATACGACTAAACATACTTGAGCTTTGAATGAATTATATTCAATTTTATAAAAATGCAATTAAGATCAAAACATATGAAAAGATATGGTAATCAGTAAAAAAAAAAAAAGCTGCAGAGTCAGGCAGGGACCGTCAATAAAGTGCACAAAAACGCCCCCGACAAACAACAGCAGTTTCCTAGCAACTTATCGTAAATTATCTTAAAAAAATTGTGCATACTCATTATTGCTTAAACAAACTCCCTAGACATCCTTAATATCATCACTCTTTCTCGGAACCCTTTTGTTACCCTAGGTATGTTGACTTTATTTTGACAAACAAAAAAAAAAAATCTAAAAAAGATTAAAAAATTATATCAAAATGTTAGAAAAAAATATTTTAACATTTTGTAGAGAATCATTAACAAAAAAATAAACTCAAAACTTTTGCCACTTTGTGGCCACTGTTGTAGGTCTTACAAACAAATATAAACAGGTCATACTGGAAAATGTTACTAATACTTCCCCGATGTTTCCCTCTGTAAAGCTTGTGGATCAAGTAAGTGGGAGGAATAAAACAGACTGTTGAAATCATCATGACAAGCACAAATGTGGTTTTTCGACTGTTAATTGCAGGTTATCTTGCAGTTTTCATGAGTGGATTTGGCTGGTGTCCAGCCTGTTACTTCTTTGCTTTTGTAGTTCTCAAAAAATGTGAATAAAGAACATACGTACAAAAAGCATTAATATGAAAAACACAAGACAAAATGCTTCAGTAAAAACAGTAATGTTTTAATATTTAAAGTGTTTTATTTTTGCGATCATATGTAGTTAGTATTGCAAGTGACTGGATTCTCTGTTTTCACACAGTTGTCTGCTCTTTAAAGTTAAAAATAACAGAATTATGTGTTTATTGACTTAGATGATAATGTTATAAGAGTAGCTCGCCTTACCTCTGGAGTGTCATAAGAAGACGGAGCATTTTTTCGTTTTGCAGGAACAGGAGGTTTTATGTCTGAACTCAGAGGTTGGGGCTGTAACGATGACAAAACATTTGGCACTTTTCCCGGCAAATGTTTTCACTTTGCTTTGTGATGTAAGCATTCAGGAGGTTTCTGTTCCCTTACACAAACATGACGTCTTCTAGGAAGAAACATGAATCCTGCAGTACTGACCTCAGCAGGTGAACCAGGTGTTGTTAGTCTTGACTGGTCATTGTCGGTTGGGGTTCTTATGCCGGCTAACGTTGGTTTGAGAGCAGGACGGTGAGGCTGAGGCGCCTTGAAGTTTGGAGGAATGAACAGAAAGAGGCATCAGCTCCCGTTTTTAGAGTTTCTTGGTTTACTCAGCTGTGGATTTGAAGCCATGACCTTCCAGTCTCTGAGCAGACACTCTACCACTAGGTCACGGAGCTTGTTCTGGTACCATGAAACCCTAACGTACCTCTGTTTTGATCAGGTTAACTCCTTGGTCTACATAAACCGGGTTGGTCGCATTGATCTGGTTGGGGGCGTCGACGATGTCGCTGAACTGAACTTTTTTTCTTCTGGGTTGAGGTGCTGGTTTGACATCTACTTTGACTCCACCAGAATCCTGAAGAAAAGCAACTATCAGCTAAAGGAAAATGAAAGTGAATGACTTCAAATTTGTTTTTACCAATAATGCATCTGGGTCTTCATAAATGTGGTCCTGGGGTGATTGCGTGGTACTTTGAGAAGTCCGGAGAGTTTTAGTCGGCTTTACGGTTGAAACCAAGAGAAAAAAAAAAACAGCTTTTAGTCTTAGAGTCATTGACAGTAAATTAAGATGTGACAAGGGCAGATGAAGGCACGGGCAAGAAGGGAAATGCCCCCCCAAAATGTAGAGACTGCCCCTTCAAATATGACAAAAATCCACACTCAATCAAAGAAAAAAAAAGACAAAAACCTCCCCACGAAGAAAAAAACAACTGCAAAATTAAAAGATAAAAAAATGTAAGGATGGATGGACAGACGACAAACAGACATAAAACAATCAAAAATAAAAAGATAAATGTAGTCTCAACAAGGCACAAACCCAGTAAATACAGAGAGTAGCTTCAGGAAGTTTATTCATGAATGAAAAAAATGAATGAATGAGTTTCAACATAAAGAACTTTCAACATAAAACAGCATAAAAATATCAAACAAATCAAAGGAGAACAAAATAATATGTAGAGGTTAACTGTTATGATTATTCCCTCTCTACTCCCTAAATCAGAGGTGTCCAAATCCAAGGACTCGAGGACTCGAGGCCTGGATTTGGACAATCCTGCCCTAAATGCTAAATAACTAGAGGACTATCCAGTGCGCTGGATTTTTAAAGCAATTTAGACGCCATTCTCACCACTTTTTCTTTTTTTTAAACCCTGTTTTTTCCCAAAGTAAAAACCTAATAATATGGACAATTTAAAAAGGATACCCATCATCCACTGGGTTTTGAATGTAAACGTGGATGATTTAAAAAAAGAAAATGTTCACATGAAAAATCCTTCAAACGCAATGCATTGTGGTCTATATTTGCCTATCTAGTGAGCATCAATGCATGTAGGCTTTTCATCGAGACTATTTTTAGGGCACTGTATTTTTGGATCGTAGACGACTCAACAAGTAAACAACTATGTTTTTATTGTTTGTTTTGTTTTAGAAAAAGCTCACCTTCCTGGCATTGTTATCAGAAATGCAAGTTTTCTGTGACGTGACAAGAAACCTTAGGGTTGCAGACAAACAGCTTCTACATTACAGTAAATCTCCAAACATCAGAGATGATGGAATGAGATAAATATGGATGCTTGGTTACCATGGTTTCAATTGTGACTTCAGAATGTCAACATGTCCTAATAGAAGAGCAGATCAGTAGGTTTCTCTTTTTTCATTTTTACATGTCATCCTCATTAATGCGTTTTTTTCTTATAAGTTTATTCTGTTCAAATTTAGCTTCAAAACTTTTCAATTAAACGTTTTAAAAAGCTTAATTAAAAAATTAAAGAACCTTTAGTAGCAACAATCAGTCAAAAAGACGTTCATAAAAGCAGGGTTTTATCTCCTTTTCTTTAAAAAAAAGAATAAATTGGGGCGACGGTGGCTCAGGTGGTAGAGCAGGTCGGCCAATGATCAAAGGATAGGCAGTTCAATTCTCGCTCCCGCCAGCCAAAATGTCATTGTGTCCTTGGGCAAGACACCCAACCCTACTTGCCTCCAGTGTGGCTCCACTGGTGTGTGAATGTGTATGAATGTCCCGGTGATGGTCAGAGGGGCCGTAGGCGCAAACTGGCAGCCACGCCTCTGTCAGCCTGCCCCAGAGCAGCTGTGGTTACAGTTGTAGCTTACCATCACCAAGTATGAATGAGGTGTGAATGAATAATGGATATGCACTGTAAGCGCTTTGAGTGCCTTGAAAAGCGCAGAAAAATCGAATCCATTATTATTATTATTATTATTAAATCACGTAAGGACGAGTACCTTTGACCACTCTCAATGAAATCATTAAGATTTCCTGAAAAAGTTGCAATCCAGAAAATCTTCCTTCGTGCAGCTTTTCTTTTTAATTTGGAAAAAATGAACAAAATAAAAATGTGACGAACAAAACAATGCCACCTCAGTTAGCTGCTTTATTTTTAACCTGAAACAACTTATTGTACATTATGTTAATAAGGCTTTATACAATTGTTCAGTATTTATATTTACAGGTGTAATACTACATCACTTAAAGCACAATATATATTATCATATAATATATATTTGAGACTTTCCATGTTTTTTTTTATAGTTTACATTTTTATATATAAAATGTATTTTTATCTCTTACTCTGAATTATGTATTCTTTTAAACCCATTTAGAGAATAAAATTTTGTAATTAACACAACAACAAAGAAATCATCATTCAAATATCATCTTATGTATACGTAAGTTCATATTTAATTTAATATTAATTTGTTGTTCTAAATTTCTATTTAAAAAAACAAAATTTCTGAATTATAACAACATTTTTCCCTAATTTGTGTTCTAATTGAAACAATAGTTATGATAACTTTTTAAGATTTACTTTTCTCACTAAAACATAAGCAGAAATGCATCTTTTTCTGCTTTGATTTTTGCTAAATCCAATAACTTTCTAAGAAAAACACTTTGGATACTTTCTTTGCTTTTAGTTTAAAGGAGATAAGAATTAAATGTTTTACTTTAAAGAAATAAAAGCTAAAAGCAAAAAAAAAGTTAAGTAAATGCTTTAGTTCATTTCAGAATGGATATGAGCCAAAAACTCTTCCAGGAAATGAGCTTGCACAAACTAAAAATAAGAAGCACCATTATATTCTCTCAGAGATGTTTACGTTTTATTTATGGATTTTGTGGATCTCGGCTGCAAGATGAAGTCAGAAAATCAAAAAGTAATGCTGCTAAAAAGTAGGGTCACAAATGTCAGGCCTTCCAGTGAACATTGTAAGCAGGTTTATTGTTAAATAAACCTCCATACATTCTGAAACGTGTGGAGTATTTTCTAAATTCAGCTTCAAAGAAGCGTTGTAACTATTTAATTATGATTAAATCTTAAAACAACTCCAACTGTAAGCACAAAAAAAGTGTTATCTGTCATTTCAATTATTATTTCGTGGTCAGATTTGCCGTCTGGACCGGTTCTTACCGCCATGCTGCAGGTTCAAAACCCTCCGTCCTCAGAGCCCCTCACTGCGAGTTCACTCTCATTCATCCGTCGTCTGCTCAAATGTCGTACTTCAGTACGTATCCCAGGTGTTTGCTTGCCCTCTTCACTGAGCGTTAAGGAAGTGATGCTAGACGTTTCACAGACATAAAGTATGTGGGTGGATCCAGAGTAACCAAAACAATAGATAAGTTGACACATTTTTGTCCTGGAAATACTTTAGAGAGAATGGAATCAACTTTCGATGACATGCAATGATGGCCACAGCTAACCTCAGCAAGAATCAACTGGATATGATTATATTATGAATATTATATAATTAGTAGAAAAATATTTGACTGGAATCACTGACTTTATTGTAATGGAGTAATCCACATTCTAAAGCCTGTGTTTGTTTGAGCACAGTTTCATCAGGGATGGTGTTTTTCACACCAGAATTTCCCTCCGTATCGTCGCATTTGTCAGTAAGACAATAACCGATGATGTGCGTGTCGATGCTCTGTGGCAGTCTTCACGTCAGCGCAGATTTTATCTGAAAGTCACTCAGCAGGCCAAACCACTTCAAGTTTCATCTATGGTTGTTGCTTTGTCATAAACTTTGCTATGTTTTTGTTATTTTTCAGGAATTTGTTCCCCCAAGAATCCAGGAAAAGGAAGAAGATTTTAGTGTTGAAGATGTTCCTGTATATGTGTCTTTATCTAGTCTTCTTTAACCTCTGCACAAACTCAAACTAGTTCTTTTATCGTGAAAATAAGTCACTGTCGCCTAAATGCTCGCTCACTTTTTTGATGCAGTTTGTCAATGGAAAAACGCAACTATTTCAGTCTTTAATTTGTTAAAAGGCTGCACGGTGGCGCAGTGGTTAGCGCTCTTGCCTCACAGCAAGAAAGGCCACGGTTCAAATCCCAGCTGGAGGATCAGAAACACCAACTGGGACCTTTCTGTGTGGAGTTTGCATGTTCTCCCCGTGCACGCATGGGTTCTCACCGAGTAAAAACATGCTTCATTGGTTACTCTAAATTGCCCCAGGTATGAACGTGAGCACGAATGTGGCCTTGCGACAGACTGGCGAACTGTTTAGGGTAAACCCTGCCTTCGCCCTTCAGCAGCTGGGTTTGGCTCCGGCATCCCCGCGACCCTGAAAGGGACAAAGCGGCACGGAAAATGAATGAAATAGGACGAATTTTTAAAACATATTTTGTTTTGAATGTTTTAATTTTCCCTCTTCTGTAAAACTCCAATTCACCCCTTTTGCCCTCAGAACTCCCTTAATCCTTGGTGGCATAGATTCAACAAGGAACTGGAAACATTCTCACAGAGTTTGGTGTTAGCATGATAGCATCAAAATCACATCAATCCCCTTTTTTCTCCATTCTGATGCTTGGTTTGAAGTGCAGCAGATCGCCTTGACCGTGTCTACATGCCTCATTGCATAGAGATGCTGCCACCTGATTGGCTGATTAGAAAATTGTGTTAATGAACAGTTAGACAGGTGTGCCTAATAAACTGATCAACGAGTGTCGACACAAATATTTTATGATGAGTCAGGACTTTCTTTGCCTTCTAGAAAGCACAAACGAATTGAACTCTTTCTATCTCTTCATCACGCCCTCCTGAATAATGTATCATTTCTAAGAAAAATCTCAATAAGTGTCGGGATCGGAGTTTCCTGCATGTAGAAGTTACCAGAATAAAACTGTATCTCAAGTTTGTCTCTTCCTGGTGAGAATCAGGGCAGAGGAACGACTGCAAAACAGAAACCAAAACTGAGGGGTGGAGAAACCAGGATCTGCCAGGAAAGTTTTCATTTGTTTTTGAAGAACGATCATCCGAATATGAATATGTCTGTCTATGAGAAAATAACAAAAAAATAGATATTTTCCTCAGCATGTCTGTGTTGGGATCCCTCTCTGTTAGGCTGTGAGTGGAGTGCTTTGGTGGCCTCACCAATTACACAGCTGCCTCCAATCACCTGCTTAAGCCTCCAGTATAAAGACCCAGCTTCTGCTTCCACTCTCTGCCTGATTGTCTGTGCTCTTAGCCCAGCTCCAAGCCAGCCTGTCTACTCAGCTCCAAGCCAGCCTGTCTACTCAGCTCCAAGCCAGCCTGTCTACTCAGCTCCAAGCCAGCCTGTCTACTCAGCTCCAAGCCAGCCTGTCTACTCAGCTCCAAGCCAGCCTGTCTACTCAGCTCCAAGCCAGCCTGTCTACTCAGCTCCAAGTCCAGCCTCAAGCTCAGCTCCAAGTCCAGCCTCAAGCTCAGCTCCAAGTCCAGCCTCAAGCTCAGCTCCAAGTCCAGCCTCAAGCTCAGCTCCAAGTCCAGCCTCAAGCTCAGCTCCAAGTCCAGCCTCAAGCTCAGCTCCAAGTCCAGCCTCAAGCTCAGCTCCAAGTCCAGCCTCAAGCTCAGCTCCAAGTCCAGCCTCAAGCTCAGCTCAAGTCCAGCCTCAAGCTCAGCTCCAAGTCCAGCCTCAAGCTCAGCTCCAAGTCCAGCCTCCCTATCTACAATAAACCAAACTTAAGTCTCATCAGTGTCTGCTACATTGATTCTCAAGTCTCGCTCTTCAATCCAACAGTCTGGTTTACATAGTGTGGTTTCAGAAGAAAAATCTTTCAAAGCAAAATAATCTAAATTCAAGCAAACGGCACCAGTTTTTTAAAAATCTTTTACTTTTTGTTTTTTTAGCAACTCTTTCATTGTAAAACAAAATGAATAAATCGGCATATGTTTTGGTATGGCAGAAGAGCAAAAAGAACATGGGAGCCCGTTATGACAGATTTTGGCGTTACACATGGAGTCCTGTTTCCACGGGGAAACACATTTTAAGAAAAACAACATGTAACCATCCATAGTACAGTTTAACTTCTTACTAAATCTAGAGGTTTTTCTGACTTTTCTGTTTTTTTGCCTGTCTTGTCCAACAGATGAGGGCTGAGAGCCTTTATGTTGGAGAGATTATCCTGTTGCGACAGATTTTGCTGTTATAGATTTTCCAATACATTTTTGCTCGAGAGTGTCATCAACCAGCTGAGGACGTGCTGTCACTGAATTATGTAACTTTTGTTTCACAAGAAAACTATTTGGCTTTGGGGAAGGCTGGTTTAAAATGTAAATAACAGCAGTATATAGCCAAATGAGTTTACCAGTCAGAATGACTTCTTACTAAAGAAGTCACTACAATATAGAACAACTATTTTTAAAATGTTATGATTGTATTTTACATTTAACCTACTAATTGTGATTACATGGAGGCAAGTCTTGACTCTCCTCTGCAACAAGTGGGCTCCAGTCATCTCCTGCTGAGATGGCATAAGCTTCTATTACAGTCATTGAATCACATTACATGCACTTAAATATCCTCTTCTTCTTTTTGTTGGTAAAACTGCAAATAATTTCAAAGATATCATGTTGTAATGGTGGCTAATTTCTTTCCATTGGTTGAGTTATCTAAAATATGGTTAAAGACGGTATCTCTGAACTGAGAGTAGTGTAACAGTCATGAACTCAGCATCAATCATTATAGGATCTAGCACCCCATCAAATCTATAAACTATTATTTCTGAACTGAACATCTTCTCTTTGCTTAGTATCTTATGGTATATTTCACGTTTGCCATTTCTGTACACTGTAGTGACCTTCATGCATAAAAGGGTTAATGATGAGTGCAAAGCAGGAAGGCATTAAGACTTTGGTATGACTCAACCTGGATTGAAACTCACAATATTTTAGATTAGAATACTTAACCAATAGGCCACTGAGATGTGTGTAGTTCTTCATATGGCCACTGGGGACTGTCTTCAGAAGGGAGACTTTTTTTTTTAAATCTTTTTTTTATTTTTTATTAATTTTATTTTGCTTTTTATTTTTCCATGTTTTATTTTGATTATTTTTTATATTTTTTAAATATATTTATTTTTTTAGAATTGGACTTCAAAAATGATGATAATAATAATCCAGTTAGCATGAACGTTCCATCCTAAGATTAATTTTTCCAGTTTAAATCCTTTGTGTAACATATCCATCCAGTGTTTTTCCACCTTTGCTCAGTCATTTCAGTGCATGTGCTGTAAATCAAAAATGGGTTTCCCATTAACAAAAAGGCCCAATTTGAGCCATTTTTTTTACTGACCCTAAACCAGAGCGTAGAAAATAACCTTTGAAGACAAATTTCTTGCTGCTGCATGTCAAAAAAGTATGTGCTTGGTTGTGAAAACTTTTTTATGAGTTAGTCCTATTTTTTCAGATATCTAAAATTAAAAAAAACATAACTAATTGCACAGTTTAATCAATTTTCACCAAATAAACAAGAAAAGCTTTGTTTTTAAGAACTTTGAGCAACAAACATTTAAGTGTCATTTCAGTGGGAGGTTTTGGATGATGAGAGACAGGAAGCAGTGCTCACCTGTCCATCTGGATCTGCCAGTAGGCCTTCCGGGTCACGTTAACATAGTGCAGGTCTCCACTGAAGTACTGGGGGTCGGTTCCGCCCAGAATCAGCTCTCCTCCGACTTCTGCCGCCGTGTCTCTGAGTGACAACAGAAACTCAGCTTCACCTCTAAACCTGCTGAAACTCTCCGGCGCCGGAGCTCCCACCTGCTGATGTAGATGGAGAAGATGTCATGTTTTTGTGCCATTTTTTTCCTATGATAAAGGAAATATATTAACGCTTGTCCTACCCCAGGCATGTTTACATTAAAAGTGGGGTCATCTAGACCAGTGGTCCCCAACCTTTTTGTCGCTGCGGACCGGTCAACCCACGAAGATTTGACCAAAATCCTGTCCACCTTTGTCATGGGAGAATCCCACATCAATATCAGGGTGGGGTCAGCTAGACCCCATAAGAAAGCACAAGGGTTATGAAAATTTAGATTAAAATAGCATTTCTGATTAGTTCTTTATTCAAATCGTGAATCAGGAGCAGACAAAAATTATAGTTTAACAAAGATCTCATTTGTGATAAGAAAACACGCTGGCGGCGCCATTAGCTCTGTGATGTGCTATGAAAAGTGGACGGGTAAGGGGGCGGGGTTGCTCTGTGCCACGGTCTTGCCCACAATTTCAATTGAACTCATAATTAAAAGACTGCTGGGAACAGAGCAAACGATGGTCGGAGTGACTCTTGCAACAGAATAAAAGTTTTGTTTCCTTAACTCTCCTCTCATCTGCAGGATGGCGGGGGTGAACGGGGATCGTAAAGGAAAAAAGGACGACAATGGAATCGGAACGGCAATTGACTTTATGCTCTCTAACGCCAAGCTGGTGCTAGGGGTGGGGGGAGCCGCCATGCTCGGCATCGCCACACTGGCTGTTAAAAGAGTAAGCGTGACAATCCCCCCTCTGCTTCTGTCTGTCTACTCGGCCATGTGTGATTAAAGGTGGGGGTTAACTGTTCCGCAGATGTACGACCGTGCCATAAGCGCCCCCACCAGCCCCACCAAGATGCAGCAGGGTGGGAAGAGGAGCTGGGAGGAGCCTGCCTGGATGGGGTCATCGCCACGGGTGCTGAACCACGACATGAAGTCCACCGTCAGCAGGTCCCTCCAGACTCTGCCCACTTCCTCACACGCCTGTGAACCAGGTGAGGGAGAAGATGGCATCACCGTTACAGTTTCCACTTTTCATGCATCAAAAAGTCAGTCAGGCGTTCTTTTGTTTCTGTTCAACCTGCTGACAGACGGCTTTCTCGGAGGAATCCTGCTCTTTCTTTACAGTGGGTGCTGGTCTTTGTTAGAACATCCAGTTGCTTTCTAGTCGGCTAATTTAGTTGTTAAAATTTTTATTTTTAGAAACTGTTTAGTGTAGTTTTAGACATATTTTGTCTTTTTAGCCACTTTGTTTCCCTAAAGCTGGAAGTCTGAAGAGCAAAAATTCCCCTCTTATTAAAATGTCCAGAATATTGAAAGATGTTTTATTAAAAAAAAAAAAAAAACTGTCAGCAACACAAATACAAGACGTGTGTTGGTTAAAGCCCTATTTATCACTTAAATGTTATTTACAAATTTAGAGATATTTGAATTCTCGTTTGAACATAAATCTAGGCTTTCTTAGGCTTATAGTTAGGTCTGAAGGCTTAGATCAAATAAATTTGGTAATCTGAATTAACAGGAAAAATCAAAAATAAAAGCTTGCAATTATTTTTATAAAGCTTCAAAACATTTATTTAATAAAACATATAAAGTGGTACTGATAGAGGGGTTCTGAACCGCTCTTTGTCTGGCTCATCACCCAGGAGCTGAGCCCTTCATCAGGGTGGTCTTTAACTGCCACAACCGGGAGAACTTCAAACAGGTGCCGAGGGAGGTTGGTGACATTGACTCCAAGTGGATCATGTCCTCCTCCATTGTCTCTGCTGCTTTCTGGAGCTGTGTCACTAGATCTTTGGTCCCTGCGTGGTGGCACCCCCTGTTCTCAATGGTGGACACGGAAGTAAGGGATGCCGTCAATTTATCAGTCCTGGCTGTCTTGTGGGACTCCAGAGGCAGCTGACAGGTACCAGCAGTCTAAGCGAGCTGTGCACCAAGGCTGTTTTGGGAGCAAAAACTCTGTCCTGGGAGGAGTTGGGTGAGGCCATGGAGATTCTGGCAAACCATTCAATGCCTCAGGACGGAAAAGCAGTTTTCTACAGGCACCGTTTTCAGTGCAGGTGGGGAACTGCTGACTTCAACTGGGGACGTTGTTGGGCATTGGAAGGAATACTTCAAGGATCTCCTCAATCCTGTTGACACAGCTTCCCTGGAGGAAGAAGAGACTGAGGACTCTGGGGTGGAGCTGACCATCACTCAACCTAAGCTCACTGAGGTAGCCAAATAGCTCCTCGGTGGGAAGGCTCCAGGGGTGGAGGAGGTTTGCCCCGAGTATCTCAGATCTCTGGATGCTGTGGGAGTGTCTTGGCAGACACGTCTCTGAAGCATTGTGTGGCAGACGGGAACCGGACCACTGGACAGGTGGTTGCCCTTTACAAGAAGGTGAACTACCGGGGAATCACACTCCTCAACCTCCCTGGGAAAGTCTATGCCAGGGTACTGGAGAGGAGAGTTCGTCCGATAGTCGAATCTCAGATTCCTCAAACCAGAACCTCCAGCATGTATTGGAGCAGTTTGCAGACAAGTGAGAAGCATCTGAGATGAGGGTCAGCACCGTTATGTCTGAGGCCATGGTTCTCGACCGGAGAAAGGTCATTTGCCCTCTCTGGGTGGGTGGAGTGCTCCTGCCTCAGGAGGAGGGGTACAACCTTTGTGCTATCCTAGACATGTTTAGATAAAAAGTGGGGCTATCTAGACCCTACAAGACAGCGCACTGAACTTTTTTTTTATCTTCTCTGGTGGCAGACATAAGATCCTGTCCACCTTTTTCATGGGAGGGATCACACATCATTATAAAGATTGGGTCTTCTGGACCCCATAAGATAGCACAAAGGGTTAAATATCCTGGGGTCTTGTTCACGAGTGAGGGAGGATTGGAGCGTGAGATCGACTGCAGATTGGAGGAGTGTCCACCATTATGCAGTCGCTGCACCGTTGTGATGAAGAGAGAGCTGAGCCAGAAAGCAAAGCTCTTAATGTACCGGTCAATCATTGTTCCAGTACTCGTCTATTGTCATGAGCTCTGAGTCATAACCGAAAGAACGAGATCCCGACTACAAGGAGCTGATGTGAGCTTCCTCCAGAGGGTGGCTGGGTGCTCCCTTAGAGATGGGGGGTCACCTGCAGAGAGCTCGGAGTAGAGCCACTTCTCCTCCGCATTGGGAGTAGCCAGTTAAGGTGGTTTGGGCATCTGATCCGGATGCCTCCTGGACACCTCCCTGGAGATGTGTTTCGGGCATGTCCCACTGGGTGGAGGCCCCGGGAAACACCCAGGACACGCTGGAGAGACTACGTCTCTCGGCTGGCCTGGGAACGCCTCGGGGTCCCCCCCAGAGTAGCTGGAGGAAGTGGCCGGGGAGAGGAAGTCTGGGCATCTTTGCCTGGAATGCTGCCCCCCTGATCTGGTCCTAGAGACACATATAAACACACTCAAACTATTTGTTCACCGAAGCCTATTTATAAGAGGAAAACATAAATTATATATTTAAACTCAAGATTAAAAACAAATCAGGATGCCCATATGAACAAAGTGCTTTGAGACATTACATCTAAAAAAGGGGGAAACATATATTTTTTAAAAAAGAAAGAGGAGAAGGGGTCAGAATGTGCTACTTTCCTTCTTTCACTGTGCCCCCCTGCTGCAGTGAAAGCCTCTCTCTGGTTACAAACAGATCAGGGGCCTATCTCGTCTGCCCTCATCTGTGAGCCCCATCTCCAGGCTTGCCCTGACTGCAATCTGTGTGTTGTGACTGGACCTTGGTCTCTCTGACTCATTTGGAGATTTGGAACCGCTCTTAGTCTGGCTCGTCACCTAGAACCCTTCTGTAGTAGGACATCATACCATGAGTATTAGCCCTGGACAGATTAGCTTCTAGGATCACTCGAGCGCTCAAACCTCTCCACCACGGTAAGGTGGCGGTTCACGGAGGGGAAAAATTTGGTGTGTTGCAATTCTTTCTGTGTGACCGAAATTTAAAGAGCTGGTAACTAGTTCCTTTTTTTTTTTTTTTAATTAATTTATTTATTTTTATGGTAACTTCCTAATTTTCTTTTTATTCTTACTCTATAACATTACAGCATCCAATTTTTTTGTTTCCTACCAGCTTGTAAAGAATTGCAACACTTTTTTCACTAATTTAACTAATAATAATTATGCATTTTGGTCGGGTGGGGGGAACTGAAGTGCTCAGAGAAAACCCACACAAACACACCAATTAGTGTGTCGCCCATTTTTTTTTTTTCTTTTTTTTTACTACATCGGATCTGATTTAGACAAATTTGCTCTTGTGCTATATGCTGGGAGATGGGGTGAGTCTGTGTATGCTTGTAGTTTGGGGTGGGGTGGGGTGGGGGAGGTGTCTTCTTAAGAAACGCATGCCCCCCTAAGGTCTCCTCCCTAACAAGTGAAGTTTCTTGTTAGCGAAGAATTGACTTCAAGGGGGATACACAATGACACCCCCCACCCAACTCCCCCAATGCATACAAACACACACTCACATAATCTATATATCCTGGGATAGCACAAGGATTACGAAGCCAAAAAAGGTGAAAT
This sequence comes from Oryzias javanicus, assembly GCA_003999625.1. NCBI lineage: Eukaryota > Metazoa > Chordata > Actinopteri > Beloniformes > Adrianichthyidae > Oryzias > Oryzias javanicus. The sequence continues at coordinate 7,793,942 of CM012444.1, read as the reverse complement.
AAAATAATAATAATAATTTCCCCATTTCCCAGTTTTTTAACCCCATATCTTTTTTTTTTTTTTATTCCTACTTATAGTACTAAAGCATCTACAGTTTTTCTTTCCTACCAGCATGCAAACTAAAAATAATATTTACTCAATAATAATTCTAAATTTTTGTTGGGTAGGGGGAACTGAAGTGTTCAGAGAAAGCCCACACAAATACACCAATTCGGACCTGATTTAATCTACATCGGGATATGGAGTGGGTTTGTGTGTGTCTGCAGTGTAGGGGTGTGTGTGTGTGTGTGTGTGTGGGGGGGTGTTAATAAGCACTTGCCCCCCTGAGGTCTCTTCCCTAACAAGTGAAGTTTCTTGATAGGGAGGAGGAGACTTCATGGGGGGTACGCTATAACACCCCTCCACACACACACACACACACACACATACACTAACACTCACACACATATTTCCTACAATTTTCCCATAAATTTCCCTATTAACCCTATTAATTAATCTGCTTTTTTTTTTCCTACTCAAGTGCTAATACAATAAACATTACAAAGACTAAAGGCAAAACAGCAACAAAAACTACTATAGATAACATATGATAAAAACTAATAGTCAGGGAAAAAAACCCTGAAAAAACACGCTAAGTAACACTAATGCTGTAAAATCAGCCCCACCCTACATTTACCTATTTGCCCTTTTTCTAAACATTAGTTTGGAGGAAATCTCTGGATCTTTGTCCTGGTTCTGCCTCAAATCTGAAACCTTCATTTCCAGTTTGTTTTTCAGGCCTTCCAGGTCAAATCTGTCCCTCTTGTTTTCATTCGTCTCTTCTTCCATTCAGCCCAACCTGCAGGTCTTGGATTTGCTTCTGGAGGAGATCATGTTCTTTTTTACATCCAAATTGTCCTCCTCCGCTTTTAAAACCTTGTCCTCCACGTTTTTTAAATGTGAAATCTTCTTCTGAAGATCATGAACTCCTTGTGAAAGTTGAAGTTTTCAGCAGTCACATGGTAAGTTTTTGTTTTTACCACCTTATACTCGGTCTTCAGGAATTGCTGCTGTTTCAGAAGATCAGTCAGCTTTCCTCTTTCTTTATTGAGGTGATTAGTTTCCTCTCGAAGAGTTCCTACTTCGTCCTGTTCGTTGTGAAATTTGCGAGCCAGTTCACAAGCTTCCTCTTGCTGCTGTTTCAGGTGAGAAACTTCAGCCTGAAGCTGCTTCTTCTTGTCTTCCAACTGGGACTTTTCTTCAGAGATTCTCTGATATTCAGCTTTAACCTCTTTTAGTTCCTTATGTTTCTCCTGGAGATCTTTGATTTCTGTCTCTAGAGCAGCGAGTGCCTGCTGTGGAGCCTGTATCTGAACCCGCAGGTCTTGGATTTTATTGCAGAAAGAGTTATATTGATTTTTTACCTTGAGATTTTCCTTCTTTGCAAGATTAAGTTTTTCTTGCACATCATCAAACTCTGAAATCATGCCCTTCAACTCCGCAGAGATTCTCTGATATTCAGCTTTAACCTCTTTTAGTTCCTTATGTTTCTCCTGGAGATCTTTGATTTCTGTCTCTAGAGCAGCGAGTGCCTGCTGTGGAGCCTGTATTTGAACCCGCAGGTCTTGGATTTTATTGCAGAAAGAGTTATATTGATTTTTTACCTTGAGATTTTCCTTCTTTGCAAGATTAAGTTTTTCTTGCACATCATCAAACTCTGAAATCATGCCTTCACCTCCGCAGAGATTCTCTGATATTCAGCTTTAACCTCTTTTAGTTCCTTATGTTTCTCCTGGAGATCTTTGATTTCTGTCTCTAGAGCAGCGAGTGCCTGCTGTGGAGCCTGTATCTGAACCCGCAGGTCTTGGATTTTATTGCAGAAAGAGTTATATTGATTTTTTACCTTGAGATTTTCCTTCTTTGCAAGATTAAGTTTTTCTTGCACATCATCAAACTCTGAAATCATGCCCTTCAACTCCGCAGAGATTCTCTGATATTCAGCTTTAACCTCTTTTAGTTCCTTATGTTTCTCCTGGAGATCTTTGATTTCTGTCTCTAGAGCAGCGAGTGCCTGCTGTGGAGCCTGTATCTGAACCTGCAGGTCTTGGATTTTATTGCAGAAAGAGTTATATTGATTTTTTACCTTGAGATTTTCCTTCTTTGCAAGATTAAGTTTTTCTTGCACATCATCAAACTCTGAAATCATGCCCTTCAACTCCGCAATATCGAGTTCAAGGTTGAAACATTTTATCACCAAGTGGTTGGTTTGCCTCCTTTTCCTTCCACTCAGACTCCAGCGCTTCTCGTGTTGCAGTTCTTCTTTCAGAGCATTACTTTCTGCTGTGAGAACGTTTGTTTGTTCTTGAAGCTGTTCCAGTTCTCTCTTTTCCTCCTCACATCGAACAATCATCGGACGTCTTTCCTCCTTCTGCTGTCTCTGATCTGAAATCTCTTTTTCCAGTTGAGCCTTCAGATCTGTGAGTTGGGACCGTTCTCGTATCATTGAATTATAGTTCTCTTCCATCTCCTTCTGTTCCTCATTTTCTTTTTGCAACTCCTGAAGCGTTTGCCTGAGTTCCTCAGTTTGTTGCGTCAAAGCCTGGATTTCATCAGATGCTTTTTTCCAGTCCGGTTCCAGGTGTGCTTTGCGGGCAGTCTTTTTCTCAAGTTTCTTCACTTGAGATTTCAGAGCTATTTTCTCCTGCTCTAAAATGTTTTGCTCAGACTTGAAGCCAGAAATTTCTTTTTTCATTTCTTTCTGTCGCTGGAGTTTGGACTGAAGTGCTTCCATTACTGTCCTCAAGTTCTGGTTACTTTCAGAGATCTGAGAGGTTTTTATCCTCTCCTCTTCACACATTTGCTCCACGTGGATCTGCTTTTCGATGTCCACTCTTAGACTCTCCACCTGCTTCACCAGTTGTTTGTTTTCCTCGAGAGCAGCTTTCCGTGATTTTTTCAGCTCTTTGTATGAAGCATCCAAATCTTTCCTTTTTTTCAATTTCTTGCACATGTTCACAACATGTTGGTTCAGAGTGTCATTTTGCGCCATAATTCTCTCTGTGATTTGTTTCAGTTCTTCAGTGGAAACATCCACCTCTTGAAATTCTTCAACGTGTGACATTCTGAGAAATCCTTTTGTCGTGAAATCTGAGAAAGTTGACGTTTGCTGTCTTTGTTCCAGGGACGAGTGTCGCTTCTGGTCTTGTGTCTGTGTAGACTAACAGGTCTGCTTGATAATTTCAGTTATGATGTCATCACTAGTGGCCGTGTCACATGACAACATCAAACAGTCTCACTGTTTGATGTTGTCACTTTTTGATGATGTCACTATTTGTGGTGACCTTTTCTGCCACTTCTGTGGTGTTGGTGGTATATGTTCTCTTAAACACTTTTCAATGGTTTATAAACAAAGTTTAATCACTAAAAATGTCAAACTTCGATTTATATTCCGTTTCCTGTCAATTTTGAAATGGTTAACCGGTTCTGACGAGTTTTTGTTTATTTCAGAGGTCGTCATGGCAACGTAAAGTCACATGACATTATTATTACATTATGTAATAACAGCTTTTGAAACTTATAGGCCAAAACTCTTCAGTCACTTCAGGAATTTACCATTTTCCACCAAACTTGTGGCTAATTTGGCCTCAACCTGTGTGTGTGTCGTCAGACCGTCTGCGCAGAGCCGTCGGCCGCTCTGCAGCCGGAGGAAGTGGCGCCTGCCAGTCGGACCTGCAGCGGGCTCGCATGCGTCTGTGCCTGCAGGAGCGACTGTGGGAGTTCTACCAAAAACACGTCAACATCCCGGCCGAAGAGCAGACCGTGGCCAGGAGGGCGGCGCTGGACATCTGTGCGGAGCTGAGAGTGTTCCTTCACGCCAAGCTGCCCGACATGCCGCTCAGAGAGATGTACCTGAGTGGAAGCCTGTACGACGACCTCCAGGTCTGCACTCGCTCCAGCTCTGTTGCTGTTTCACTTGTTAGGGTTGAACTGAAACTTTCCTGTCCTCTCAGGTGGTGACGGCGGACCACGCCCAGCTGATGGTGCCTCTGGTCTTGGAGAAAAATCTGTGGTCGTCTATCCCGGGAGAGGATACGATCATAAACGTCCCTGGTTTTTGGCTGGTGCGCAGGGAAAACTTGGAATATTTTCCCAGGAATAGCAGCTACTGGGACCGCTGCATGGTCGGCGGTTACCTCTCCCCTAAATCGGTCCTTGAAGTCTTTGATAAGCTGGTGGGCTCCGTCAACTGGCCGGCTATAGGGAGCGTCCTGGACTACATCATCCGTCCCGTGGTTCCCTCCGAGACTCTGACCCTAGAGGTCCAGTACGAGACGGACCGGACTCTGTATGTGGACTTCCTGCCTTTGCTGGTGATGGAGGATGGAACCTCACTGATTGCCAAACCACACCGGCTCGCCGCAGAGCGCCACGAAGACCTGTGGCGGCAGAGCTTCCGCGTGGCCGAGACGGCGCGCCTCCGGGCTCTAGATCAGGAGGACGGAGGCTGCCGCTCCACCTGCCTGAAGGTGGCGAAGGCCGTGTGCAAGCTCCACCCCGCCCTGCACCGGCTCAACTCCAGCCAGCTGACCAACGCCATCTTACTGCTGAGCGAGAAAGAAGGGGATTGGACCCAGGAAGCGCTGGCTGACCGCTTCCTTCAGCTCCTGCAGTCTCTAGTGGGACACCTGGAGGCCGGGAGGCTCCCCTGCGCCCTCAGCCCCAAAGTGAACTTATTTTGTGTGCTAACGGAGCAGGAAGTAGACGAGCTGGGGTACACGCTGTACTGCGCTCTGTCAGAACCCGAGGGGCTGCTGAAAACCACGCAGTGAGATAACCCATGCATGGAAAAACCCCATTCCTTACCGTTGATCCTCAACGTCCGTGCAGCAACATGTTCCAGACCGTAACAGTGTTTTCACTCTGTGACACAAACGTCTTCATTCTTTAGTGAAAGGGCCTGGATGTGGGTGGGTCTCCTTAAAGCCATTTTCTTATGGGGAAAGTGGGTTTTAAAGCATTTCAGGGTCAGAGTTCACATAAAAGTGAGAGCTGCTGAAAAAACGTCAGCGACAGATAAATTCTCATACTGAAGGATTTATCGAGTCTTTCTCAATAAGGCAGCAGCTGAGAAAGGACACGCCCACAAATGAGGAGCAGCTCTATGCTGTGAGGGGAGGAGCTAACCATGGAATGATGGGAAATAGCGCAGCTCTCCTTTTTTTCACAACCGGTTTTGTGCTCGTGACATTTCTCCATGAATTGACCATAGAAATGTCGAGTCATGCTGCTTTAATTTCCTCTTCGCTCTAAAGATCTCCATCGGGGGGCGGAGCTTTCTCACTAAATGTCTTTGACTCAGAAATCTGAAGGAGCTTGAGTGATGAGGAGCTCATCCGTGAAGGGTTTGTGTGGTAGTCTCATTAAGTTAAGCTGAAGCTTGCGCTCAGAATAGTACGGTGCGCTGTCAGACTACATGAAACCCGGATCAGCTCATAAGCAGCAGCCAGACGGGAATCGGGTAAACATGGATCCAGAAAGCTCCTGCAGAGATGTGCTAACCTCTTAGTTATGTAATCACAGCTACTTAGACCAAACTTTCTGTTCAACTCAGTCAAAAAGTCATTTTGTCTCAAGAATGTCCAGGTTTTTCATTTTATTTTAGTGAAAAATATTCACTAAAAAAAACATCCAGAGATAACTCAGTGGTCTATATGGTTTCTGTGCAATTAGTCATCAAATATGATGGAGAGGTAAATATTTTTCTATTTATTATGCATTTGTAACCAAAAAGATGCTATTTATTTTCACCGTACCCGTTCAGTGTAAGTGCTTTGTTCTGGCTGTTCAACATAACGTGATCATTCAAACGTCAGATCCTCCTCTGCGTCGGGGAAGCGGGGACGTCACTGTGCCACAGCACGGAAAAGCAACGGCCGGGTGGGGGGGCAGACGGTCACACGCTGGGGAGCGTGTCCGTCTGCCGTGAGTCCAGTCGCTCTTCTCTTTCCTGTACAGGAATCTGCTTGAAAAGGCTGGATCAAAGTTGAATAAACACAGCAAATTACAAAGTGAGAAATGTCGACTTTTATTGTATTGTGTGAGAATTCCACCTGATGGAAAATTCACTAAAAGAATGTGAAATGATGAACGGAGAGGTGCAGAAGTTTAACCCTTTAACGCCAGAGCTCTTCTTTTTGTTCTTTGATTTATTGTAAGTTTTTTATTGTTGATACCAGGGGTCCCCAGACTTCTTCCTGTGAGGGCCACATTACTGTTTTCTTCTCTGATGGGGCCGGGGTCGGTTTGTAGGCCAACAGAAAAAGTGAAAAGTGTCTTAATGTAAACGTTTACGGTTTTCCTGAAAGCCACACATTGCCAAATTTTAAATAATTAATTTCTGTAATCTTCATAGAACATTTTTTTAAAAAACATTCTAAAAACTCGATATATAGCATTTGCTGCAATAATGCTAGTGTGAATGTTGTAAACTGAATGTAGCTGCTGAAGATGCTGAAAAAGGCTCAAATTAATTGCTGAAATGCCTGAAGCTAATAGCTAGCTAAAATATTAGCAAAATGCCTAAAAAAAATAATACAATTCTAAAGCTAGCATAAAAATTTGCTGAATATTTTTAATAGTTGAATAAGCTAAAGAGCAGAAGAGCCAAGTACGTTTTATGTGAATCTTGATCGGCCGGATAGAGAAAAAAAAAAAAAAGCATCTTTGATGGTGTGTGGGGGCCGGGCCAAATGTGAAGGCGGGCTGTAGTTTGGAATCCCTGGTTAGCACGATTAATGTCATTCCAATCTGCTGGAATGATGTTGAAAACAATCACAAAATTGCAATATGGTAAGGATTTTGAGTTTACCGGCGATGCCTCAGGTGTTAAAGGGTTAAACGCAGACCAAAAACAAAGCAACAAAAAACTCAATCAGTCCTCCTGTTGGGTCAGTTAAATAAGAAAAACGTCGGGTGTTGGGGATTTGAATTCTGTAAAACACGTCCCAGCTCCAAAGTTTAGTTTTCAGTCGTCTACTTGGCAGCGGCGAAGCCCACCCGGTCGGCGTTCCTGTCGAACACGGTGTAGTACTTCCCGATGAAGACGTCTCCCAGGATCCAGAGCGGCCCGGCCGAAGGGGGGATGTCCATGGCCATGAAGCCCGACAGACAGATGGACGCTCCCATCTGAGACTCCTGCATGAAAAGAGACGCACGAGTGAAGTCGGGGTGCAAACAGAGCCGCGGCGTTTGCTGGATTTTAATCGTAAACACCTTCAGAACGTAATCCTCTCCGGTCAGGTTGAACATCTTTCCTCCGATGTTGAAGGAAATGACGGGAAGAGATGGAATCTTCTTACAGTCGATGAAACTGCAGGAAATGTGATGAAACCATGAATATCAGATAAAGTCACATGAACAGAGAAGTTGTTGTTTTTTTTACTCTAATTTTTACATGGATCCACAAAGACTCCTTCCACTGAGCATCACGTAATCCTCAAAACCTCCCGTCACCAATAATGATCATAAAAGTCTGTGGTGGTTTTACGTAATCTGACATATCAAAGCAATGATTCCTATGGATAAGTGGTCACTTAGTTTACAAATATAATATACTTAAATATATTTTACAATATTTGCAATATTTTTCGCGCGCGGAACGAAAGTGGGGACGGGCATCACAGACTCAAAGCTGGAGATTTATTTTTTTTTTCTTATAAAGATTAACTGGAGTGT